>CM023484.1:107775368-107853052 GCA_013339685.2 Hyalomma asiaticum | reverse complement strand
AGGAATAACAGCTGAAGAGATGCATAGATTTCTTACAAATGGATTTCACTACTACCCCAGACCACCCTCACAGCTTGGTCACGTATTATGTCTCATATCTGCATATGCACATGAAGGGCATGAAAAAGTGTGATGTTCCCAGCTTAGTATGCAGTGCTAAATGTTGCTTTTGCTGGCTTTCACATTTTTTGTCTCCAGTGAAGAGATTAGTAGCGAATTATGCTGCACTGCTGCTGCATATACTTAACTCACCAGCCGTACAAGCCTATGCACACTACGTCACGTGACGGATGTGCTGCTCAGCTGAGTTTGTCTTGTGCTTCTCTACTCATTAAAAATTAAGAAATCCATCAAGCAATTCTACCATCAGGTACGTGACAGGAACATAAAATTGCCATTCACGTGACATCATTAAAAAAATCATCAAAGTTGAGCCTCATGTGAGCCTAGCTGATGTATTTGTAGCAATGAGCTGGTGCTTAAAAGGCCCCTCTCTAGGCCAGATGGCAAATCTTGATTATCACTGGATGTTAAGTGCTCAATAGGGAGTTTTCTAACGAGAATTCTTCAAATTAGTCCATTACAAGCAAAGATCATTCACATCAATGCAAGCAAGACACCTTCCATAGTGGGTCCACAAGTGATTCAAAAAATTTTTTTTTTCGTAAGCCTATGGAAATGTTAAGTTTGCTGACTGACAGACTCTGGCAAGGATCATGAGAAAGGGCATAGCCAAAATTTATATCAGTGTGGAGGGTACAATTCCCCTTTGTGTATGTTCATGCATGTTTGTAATGCGAGCATGTATATGTATGCATACAAACTAGAAACATTTCAGGGCGGGATGAACCGATATGTTCATTGCTACCTTAGTAAATGTTTAGTAAATAACAAGGGCAAGTGAAAGTGCAATACCCTAGCATATGCCCAAAACCACACACAGGTTCCCTCAGTCCATATATTGCGTAATACTTGCAGCTACTAGTACCAATGAACAGATCACAAAAAACGATGGAGAACAGGGAATGTTGTCAGAGCCAACATTTTGACAAGTGGACTTGTTTTCATCAGGACAGCAACTGCCATGTCTTTGTCAGAACGTCAGGAGGCAGTTTCCGTACTGGCAACGACAAGTCCAATTGTCGAAATGTTGGCTCCAGCGGGATTCCCTGTTCTCCATCATTTTTAGCGATCTGTTGATCTATTCAAGCCTCCATCTTCCCCTGAGCTTCTCTTCTAGTTTGGAGTGCAGCTACCAGTGTTTGTAAAGAAACATCACAGGTACACTTCATTGGTTGGTGTCTTCAGACAGCAAAAACAAGGCAGCTGTTGACCAGGAATTCCGTGGACTTGCTGGGGACCTGAGAAAACAATGGCCATACAAAAGTAGTTTTGAGCATCTCAAGAACTCGCTAGAATAGCTTGATATCAACAAATGTAATCCGACGCAGATTCCATTTATTTTTTGTCGCAACCAGTGCTGCTTGCACAAGGATTATGAGACAGCTGAACAAACTTTCATGGTATCTAATGTTGCAGTATTACCCAGCAGCCCTTCTGTAACAGGCCATGTAGTGTCATAAGCCTTCTCCATATCCAGGAACACAGAAAGAAAAAATTGCTTATGAGCGAAAGCGTCACGAATCTGCGCCTCAATACGTAGAAGGTGGTCAGTGGTGGATTTCGCCTCTCGAAACCCGCACTGGTGTGGGTCAAGTAGACTGTTTATCTCAAGGAAGTGCATTAGTCGCCTGTTTATCATTTTTTCAAAAACTTTGCAAATACAGCTGGTTAGCGCTATGGGCCTGTAGCTTGAAGCTGAAGAAGGGTCCTTGCCCTGTTTTAGAATCGGAATAATTATGGCTTCTTTCCAGGCAGAAGGGATCTCACCGGAAAACCAGACAGCATTATACAAGGAAAGGAGGGCTTTTTGAGTTTCAGGGGGCAGGTGTTTCAACATTTCGTATACTATTCGGTCAGAGCCTGGGGCGGATTTATTACAGCAGTTTAGCGATGCCTGCAGCTCAGCTAAGACGAACGGTTCATTGTATGCCTCGTGCATTGTGGATTTCCGCTCTAGTTTTTGTTTTTCGATCGTTGTTTTGTATCGTAGGAATGCTGCGGTATAATGAGACGAGCTGGAGACCTGTTCGAAGTGTGCGCCGAGAGCGGTCGCCTGGTCTTCCAAGCTATCACCTTGCGTGTTTATTAGAGGAAGTGAATGTGCTTGTCGTCCTATTACCCTGCTGACCCTGTTCCAGACTTTCGCCTCCTGTGTATACGAATTAATGCCGGATAAAAACTTTTGCCAGCTCTCCCTTCTAGCCTGTCTGCGCGTTCTTGTGCCTTGAGATTTAATGTTCTTGAAGCTGTCAAGATTCTCGGCTGTCGGTGAGTCCCGAAGGAGCTCCCATGCTTTATTTTGCTTTTTCCGTGCATTTCGACACTCACTGTTCCACCAAGGGACACATCGTTTGGCGGACAGTCCAGTTTGTGGGATATACTTGGTCGCAGCATCAATAATAAGAGCTGTAAGGTAGTCTACGGCTGCATCAATGCTTAGGTCACACATATCAGACCAGGTTAGGTGAGTAGCCTTTCGAAACTGCTCCCAGTCGGCCTTGTCTGTCAGCCATCTGGGAACATGTGGAGAACCTTCATTATCTATTGGTGTGCTCAGGATTACTGGAAAGTGGTCACTTCCATAGGGATTATTGATGACCTTCCATTTGAGTAGCGGTAGAAGTGATGGGGATGCAATGCTGAGATCTATTGACGAGTATGTGTTATTAGCGATGCTGTAATATGTGGGCTTTTTTTCATTCAAAAGGCATGCGCCAGAAGAGAAAAGAAATTGTTCGATGAGACGACCACGCGCATCGCAGCGAGTGTCACCCCATAGCGTGCTATGTGCATTCAAGTCTCCAAGGACGAGATAAGGCTCTGGAAGTTCATCTATTAATGACTCGAATTCATGTTTATTCAGTTGGTGGTGTGGAGGTATGTAAACAGAGCAAATTGTGACCAGTTTGTTGAAGAGAACGGCTCGGACGGCTACTGCCTCAAGAGATGTCTGGAGTGGTAAATGTGTGCAGGCTGTTCCTTGAACAACTATAACGGCGACACCACCGGATGACGCGACAGCATCATCCCGGTCCTTTCGAAATATGACATATTGACGAAGAAAATTGGTGTGTTTGTGTTTCAAATGTGTTTCTTGCACACACAGCACTTTTGGAGAATGTTTGTGTAAAAGTTCTTGGACATCGTCAAGGTTTCTGAGCAGTCCTCTGACGTTCCACTGTAGAATTTGTGTCTCCATTTTAATGTGGTTTAGTGCTGTGTCTACAGAGAGTGTTGGCTTATGTTACAGAGCCTTTATGGGGCCCTGTAATTGGGGTTTTGTCTTTTTTGGGTCGGTCGAGGAGTTCTCGCCGATCCTTTGGCGCTCTCTGCGCCTTTGCACTTGGAGTTGTGTCCATTGCCTCTTGCGAGGCAGTGGACGGGCTCTCTCGCGACTGCTGTGGGCGTAAAGTCGGCTTCGCCTTGAAAGACGAAGCCTTTGGCCCGACCAGCCCGGAGGTCGTAGGGGCCTCCTTGACCTCCGAGGTGCCACGGCTGGAGGGGGCGTCTGACATAGCCACGTTCGAGGGAGGCAGGGCAGCCGGAGCTGCTCCCACCGTGGGGGCCGATAGCGGCGGCCTGAGCACGCTAGGCGTGGCTTCGGCAGCCGCTTGATGCCGTTGTGGTGCTGCCCCCTGTTGCACCACATCGGCGAAAGATCTTCTACCGGCAGAGTGCGGCGAGACACGCTGTCTCGCCTCACGGAAACTGATGTTGTGTGTGACTTTGATAGTTAAAATTTCTTTTTCTCTTTTCCACGCCGCGCAGGACCTGGAATAAGCCAGGGTGGTCACCATCGCAGTTGGCGCAGTGTACCTCGGCCTTGCAGTCATCGTCTGTGGAGTGTCCTGTGGTACCGCACTTTGCACAGGTTAGCTGCCCTCGGCAGCTCTGGGAACCATGTCCAAACCGTTGGCACTTGAAGCAGCGTCGCGGGTTTGGAATGTATGGTCTCACGGGTAGTTTGAGGTAGCCGGTTCTATTTCATTTGGGAGTGTTGTAGATGCGAACGTAAGTATAAGATGTTTCGTTGGAATTTGTTTGTCGTCTCTCCTGATCGTGATGCGCTGTACTTGAATAACGTTCTCTTCTTTCCAGCCTGTCAATAGCTCTTCTTCGGATAGATAGATCAGGTCGCCATCCGACACGACTCCCTTCACGGTGTTGAGTGTCCTGTGAGGTGTGATGGTGACAGGCTGATCACGAAATGCCTTCAGGTTGCTTAGCCTCGTGTACTGCAGATGGTCTTTCAGTTCTAGCAGGAGATCACCACTGGCTGTCTTGGTGGCTTTGTAGCCGGCGCCTAGTGTTTCGATTAGACACTTCGATACAAGGAACGGAGATATATTTCTGGCTTTCTTTTCGGTACTGTTACTGTGTATTATGTGGTACTTCGGAAAGTTCTCTTTCTTTGCCGGGAGGAGTTCAAAAATGACATCGGTGCGCCAAAAAAAAAAGAAAAAAAAAGGATTTCATCTACGTATAATCAGAGTGAAGAAAGCTCACCGAGAGCATTTATTTGCAGTGCAGTTAACATTCAGTTGTCACCCGTTTCATTGGCACTGTCTCACGAAAGCCCCCCTTGCTGGTGATATTTTTCCACAGAAAGACATTTTCAGTGCCACAAAGCACAGGTACATTCCTGGTGCCGTAATTCCAAAAGGGAAAATGACAACCTCCTTGGGGATGTTTTCTCCTGTAGCGTCGATGGCACGTCAAGGTACACCGGCATCTGATCAGTGCTACCGATATGCCTGAGCTGATGGACATTCCTCCATAGCTTTATCAGATGGAACGATAGTTTCTGCGACGACATCCGCCAACATAAAGGAAATCCAGTGTGGTGCATGTAACAGCTTTCTCTTACTTTTGCCTGTAGTAGCTCAGCTTTGTCAGCTGGGTGAGCATCGCGTTGGCATTTCACGAAGGCATTCAGGGGCTGTAATCTCAGAAAAGACTCCATTCTTTGGCTCCTGGAGACTTCTAAAGTGGCTTACGGAAAAGTTGCCTTGCCTTCCTCAAACACTGCCCTTGGGGACACCAAAGCCCCGCACTCCAGTGCAATTACTGACTGTTCCGGACAAAATAACTCCTTTTAAAGGCAGCTGGGTACTTCTTTCGTGGTCCCGGCATTGTACAAGATTAACAATTGAAAGCGGCAGCCATTTGTAGCAGCATAGCAATGCCACTGCTAGATAATGCTACGAGCACCGAGTACAACAAAACCAAAACTGCAAACTTGGAGCTGAAAACTTTGGAATCCGTTTATAATATGAGGCAGAAATTTCACATAGCAAAATTTAATACAAAGAAACTAATAATATGCAGGATTTTAAGGTACTTCAAGAGTGATCTGTAACCAGGTAAAGTTGTGCAAGAATCTCAAAACATTCCTGGAATTCAACGATTTACAAAATGAAAGCATGAATATTATTAGTATTACTATTCGTGAAAACATACCAGTACAGCATTTATATACGTAAACTATGTGGACCCAGACAATATACCAGAAACATTCCTCAACAGACATGCTCAATAGTCCTCGAAGTATCTATGCATCATACTGCCACAGTGTCTGAAGACAGCGCTAAACACGAAGTGAAAATATACGTGCGCTCACATGGAGGTGCCACACCATTCTGAAAAGATGGTGGAACAAGGAAATCCGGGAAGCGATCGAAAAACATCAAGGGAGAAGCGGCCGCAAGTCGAAGTCAACGAAAGATGGGAAATATATTTAGAGAAAAAATCCATTGTACAGAAATTGGTCGAGGCAAAAATTAAAGGTGAAAGCGAACGGTGGGTGACAGAAATTCATGACAAAAAGAAGGCCGCGCCTAGGATATTTTGGAGCCACATAAAAGCGCTAGGTAAAAAGTGCCACATTGCAAGAACATATTGTTGATGAAAGAGGAAATCAATTGGATGGGTACGGAGCGTTGGGTTACATCCAGAAGGTAACAGCTGGTTCGTTTAAAAAGATCGTCCAAGAGATTCCCCCATTGGATAAAACCATGACGGTGAGCGAAACTAAGGAAAAGCTAGAACTTGAGAATTTCAACTGGAAAAAGGCCGAAGGAAAAATTCCAAAGCGCACTGCTCCGGGTTTAGATGGTGTCCCCGTTAGCCTCATTAACGAATTAGGACAGAACACTAAGGAAGCACTATTGAAAGCCGTAGAAAAATGCTTACAGGAGAGGGAAATACCGGACAGCTGGCGAAAAAGCAGAATGAACTTCATCTATAAAGGTAATGAGGAAAAGAATACAACACTGCTCACAACATGATCGACAGCGCGCCGAGCGACCACCACTCGAGTAAATTGTCATTAATCGAGCTGTGACACCGAACTTATTAAAATATGGAACGAACTTGCTTAGAATGATCTTTCGGCCTATAGTTTCGTGGCTATGTCTCAAGGGATCATTTGTCGGTATAAGCCAGTCTCCGAACTTGCCGCCGTGCACTGGTTACTCTAGGGTCGGAAATTCATCGCCACTATGTTTTCAGCGTTATCGTGCCTAACACTCAATACAACGACATCACAAAACACTTCTACCTTGGACGCCGCATTTTCCCGCCCCCACACCCCAAACTTAACAGACCGCAGGCGCTAACCCTGCGCTTACTACAAACGCAGACGTACCCAAACCCCGCCAAGCTCCACGTTTTCTATCCCGACGCGTACCCCAGTGACACGTGCCCCTCGTGTGGATACACTGGCGACACTCGCGCACATGCTCTGGGAGTGTAGAAACGCTCATCCCGACTCTACTTCAGACAAGTGGGAGAGGTCCCTCAAAAGCTCGCTCCTCGCCGACCAGCAATTGGCCGTCCAGCAGGCCCACGAAGCGGCCGCCAGATACTCTCTGTCGGTCCCAACGTGGGAGATGCCCACTACGCGCTAAGCGCGCCCTGCAGGACATAAATAAAGTTTTTCCATTCCATTCTTATCTCCACAAGTTTTACCCAAGGCACAGGCATCGCCAATATACCTGGCAAGAGCACAAACAATGGTCGTTTAACCAATGGCTGCGCGCACGTCCACAAAGCCCGAAACTCCGCACAACCCAAAATTTTCTTTAAAATAGCCTTGCGGTACAGCGAATACAGTTGCAAGCAAACAAATCGAATAGACGCCACTTACCCTTCGGGAGCGCCATTGCGCATCAGCTGTCAATCGCAGAACCAAGGAAGAACACATCTGATCAAGGCGGGAAGCACGCAGCGATTCAGGACGTTGTGCATGATGCAGCCATGCAGCGATGACTGGTATTGATTTGGATTCTGTCGGCTGTCACAACGGCTGTGACGCCAACAAGTAGCGGCAGTGAAAAGTAGAGGAGGCACTGGTAGCGGCAAGTGTCCAAGATGGCGACCATGATGTACTTCTGCTTGCAAAAAAAGTTTCGGTTCCGAAACCCTGCCGCGACACAGCGATGGAGCAAAATAGGCAAAAAATGCCCTTTTGGAGTAGTACGGAGCAGCAATGCCCACTCGGCGCAGGTTTCCCATCACTGCCGAGAACAATATATGGTTATGGTAATTAATCAATAAATGACTGAAATTCATGTCTGCTTAAGTTGTATTGCGTGGGTATAGTCACGAGTTTATTGAGAAGGACAGCTCGTACGGCTAAAGCTTCAAGGGGCATTTGTAGTTCCACAAGCTGACAGGCTACGCTCTTGTGAGCTATTATGGCAGCAGCACCTGATGATGCAAGGGCATCATCGCGGTCCTTGCGGAAAGTCACATAGTGTCTAAGAAAGTCTGTATGTTTTGATTTTAGGTGTGTCTCTTGTACACACAGCACTTTAGAGTTGTGTTCGCGGAGCAGTTCTTGGATGTCGTCGAGGTTTCTAAGAAGGCCTCTCACGTTCCACTGCATTATCTGTGTGTCCATATTGGTAGCAAATGTGGTGCTGTGTGTACAAGAACGGGTGGGGTCGATTTAGCTTTCAGAGCCCTTTCCAGGCCCTGTAATACGGGATTTATCTTTTCTGGAGTGGTTGAGAATGTCTGGCCGCTCCTTAGGCACTGGGAGCGCCGGCACACTTGGCGTTGTGTCCAGTAAAAGAGGCCCAAACACACAGGCCACAAGGCGAAACGGAGAGATCGGTGAAGTGGCGCGGGAAAGCACGCGCCGTAGACACGTCGATGCTCATAATTGGTTGTCAGGGGGCTCGTGGCACGCGACCCGAGCAGCGATCGGTGATGAAAGAGGTTGAGCTGGCATTCTCTGCATGGCACCAGTCGACGAAGGGTGTCTTACCAGCTACGGACTGGTGACAAGACAAGGGCGCCGGGCTGCAGGGGGCCGCCGATCTGGCTTACGATCGAGTGCGGACTTCGGAGTGGCAGCGGCCGAACTGCAGCGGTTCCCGGTGTACCCGCAGCGCTCCACCTTCGCCGGCAGAACGGGACGACCAGCAGAAGAATCACAGCAGAGGGCCGGGTCATTTTGGAGACCGAGCATCACTTATGAGGAGGCCGAGGCTAGGCCTCACAGCGGGCCGGTGATTTGCCATGTCACCCGAGAAGCAAGGCGGCGGACATGAGTGGACTTTGCGTGAGCGGCGGCCACCACTAGCACCGTTTGTCGACGACGGCAAACGGTGCTACCACCAAAATCAACGTAAGGGCGTCATACTTCAGTTTGAGCAGCTAGCAGCTACCGCGGACATAAACGCGAGGCCCAGTGTTGATTGACTCTCGTTGGAACTGCACCCAACGCGGAGGATCTGTAGTTTGGCTATTTAGTTTGTTTACCTAACAGTTTAGTTTTCTCTTTGTGTGCAAATTGGTGTTTTACATGTTTTTAGTGTTTTGGTGGTCTAGTTCATAAAGTAACGTTTTTGTCTTCGTCGACGCCTTACGCCTCTCGCTCTCTCAATCCATCGGAGCAAGCGCTCCCGAGATCCCTCAACTCGTGACAGCGCTGGACAGCCACTCTTGTCAGCGGGAGCGTTTTCCTGTCAGTCTCGCCTTGAAAGGCACCCATCAGGCCAGAGGTCGATGGGACCGCCTTTGGGTTCAACTCGCGCGGGTTTCAGCCAGCACGAGCAGTGGCCACAGTTGTGGCCGGACTTTTCAACGAGGGTGGGCAGCATCAGCTGCATCCACCGTGGCGGCTGCGGGCAGTCCTGCACTAGCACTTTGCGCAGCACAAGGGGACGCCGAAAACCGTTGTGGTGCCGCCGCCTGTCGCTCCACTCTGGCGTAGGATTGATTCCCATACAAGAATCCAACACGCTGCCGTGCGTCTCCGTATGTTAAATTTTCTTTGACTTTGATGTTAGTTATTTCTTTTTCCAAATGTCACAGGATCGGGAGTAGGCAGGATGATCTCCATCGCAGTTAGGACAGTGGGGAGCTTCATGGCAGTCATCTGCTGTGTGGTCATAAATGCCACACTTCGCGCATGTCTGTTTCACACGGGGACTTTGGGAGCCGTGGCCAAATTTTTGGCAGTGGAAGCAACGCCGAGGATTCGGTATATATGGCCTCACAAAGATCTTCACATAGCCTCAATGGTCTCGGGCAGCACACTTGACCCAAAAGTAAGTATGAGATGTTTCGTCTTGATTTCTTTGCCGTCGCGCCTCATCTTAATTCACTGGACATTGACCACATTCTGTTCCTTAAACCCCTCTAATAGTTCTTCCTCGGTGAGTTCAATCACGTCGTTGTCAGATATTACTCCTATTGTCATATTCAGGGCGCGGCGAGGTGTGACTGTGCTTGGAATTTCTCCAAAAGTAACTAAGTGCGGTAGCTTGTCGAGCCGCTTCTTATCGCAGAGCTCCAACAGGAGATCGCCGCTGGCCAACCTCGTCGCCTTATAGTCTTTACCTAAAGTTTCGGTGATGCATTTCGAAACAAGGAATGGTGAAATCATGCTCACGGTTTTTTCCGGGTGGTCGATGTGTATTACATGATATCATGGGAAGTTGTCAAACTGTTGGCCAGAGAACTAAAGATTTTTTTGGTGCACCCCCGTTTTGGGGGCGATCTGGTAGAGCAGGAAGTGAATTTGCCATTCAATAATTATTATTTCGGCAGCAACGCCAGCCACCCACCCTGGAGCCCAACAAGGGGACGCCTTATGAGCTGTGAAACAGCTCCTGGGAGCGCCAGCTGTACATTACCACTATAACTGAATATATAACCAAGGATGGATATATTACACATAGTTAACCCTTGCCGCCAGGAAACTGGAAGTAAATGGAAGAGAGGAGAAGACAGGACAGGTCGAAAGTGAGAGAAAGACGAAGATAAGAGAGAGACAGGAAAAGGCGACTGCCGATTTCCCCCGGGTGTGTCAGTCCGGGGGCGCCATCTACGTGAAGCCGGTGCCAAAGGGGTGTGTTGCCTCTTCCGGGGGGCCTTAAAGGTCCAATCGCCCGGCGTCGGCTCAACCCCAAGGATCCCCTTTTCCCCGGACATGGCTAAGCCACGCACGGCGAGGCGTGGGAGGGGGTCGTAACCCCCCGATTGGCTCGGGTCTGTGGTGTCGCCACACACCAAACGCCTGCAGAAGCAGACGCCTCTGTGGGGACCTTGATGATGTTCTGCGCAGGTGTAGCACCATGGACATCCAAACAGGCCGTTAAGTTGGGCCAAGTTCCCCACAGCAGCTCGCGCTAGTGCATCAATGCAACAGCAGCTTGCATAGATTTTTGAGCAACTAACTGCTGCAGCACGCTTCCATCTGATGGCTGCACAGTGATTTACTTCATCGACGAACTTTACCATAAAAAGCAACATGTCAGGATGACACCCAAACCAGAGGCCACTAAGCAAACAGTTCTTGGTCCTGACATCTGGCGGGAGTTCATTGACCAGGAGCTGGATTAGCCACACTGACGATGTTGATGACTTGAATACTGGACTGCTATCATTGTTGAATTTCATTGTTAAGTCGGTCCAGCTGATTGTGCCACTCTGCCTGAGACGTTGTGAGACAACACCTGTTGCTATGTCTCGCAAATCCGATCTGTCACAGTCAATTTGTTCTTTGAGTTTGTTTAGACTTTTGAATAGTTCCTTTTTTGCCAATAGCCATTTGAGCTACACCTCCAGGTTGAAAATAACAAAATAATTTCCCTTTGTTTTCAGTGTGCTGATGTCAGTGTTAGGTGAGCAAGATGAACATTCTATGGAAGACGTGCCAGCCTCGTGCATTAAGCTACCACATGCATCACAGTAGAAGTGTTTGATTACTGTTTGCATTCAACTACACCACAGTTTACGGAACAGGTACTTGGATTTTGGCAGCACATATTCTTTAAACCCGAAGGTACTGTCGGTGAGCTTCAGCATCGAGGGCCGCCCAAGTAAGGTCGTGCGTGATTACCAATGCCATTATCATCACCTCTGTGGCCGCTTCTGTTGTAGAGGAACCTGGAAGTGTTGCTCCATCCAACTCGGCGAAATTGGATGCCAACAACTCCTCTTCAAATTCATCAAAGGTTTCCTCGTGTGGCGACTCGTCACCACGACTGTTGTCACTCGAATGGCCAGCGCCGAAACTGCTTAAGTACTCTTCATAAGAGTCGTACAAAAGTGTTGGCGAAGATAGCGTACTGGGACAAGGGCCGCTTTCAGAATCGCACTCACCATAAAATGGTACCAACGGAGTTGCTGCAGTTCCTCCTAGCGAGTCTTCGTCGTCACGCGAGCCGTTGCTGTTCATCGTTTCATTTTCTTCACCGGGCACAGTACATGATGTTGACGTTGAAGCTTGAGAATCGCACGCATCAGATGTTTGCGTCAGCAAACTAGCACTTGTCGTTGATGCACTCGAGGCAGCGCAGTCGTTTCGCTTCCTGTTTGCCATTCTACATCTTGTTGTCGGAGGCAAGAAATAAGGTACGTCTCTATTAAGGTAGAGTTTCTGTTAGGAGCGGGATTAGCCATAGACGTATGAGGCAGAAGCATGAGGACAAGGGCCACCTCTCGCAGACACAGCAACTAACTGGTCCCGCACTCTCAGACCTTTTTTGATCGGCGAGCCGCATCCATGAATGGATGTATGGATAAGGCTGTACCCTTTATATCGCGTGGCGGCTCCCGTCACCTAGCCATAATGCCTAGAACTGCAACTGCACTGCCTCTGAAATTACGCAACCATTGCACAATCCGTTCCACAATCTCAGAGGCTCACTGGCAAGTGCAATAAACTGTTACCACCCTACTCAGAAATGAAACATTTTGCCACATCGTTCCTATCTGCTTTTTGTGAATTAGTAGCATGCTTACTCACACCTTGAAGTGAGTACAAATACACAAAAAGTATAATTATTCCTTCCCTGTCATTTGTGGTTGGTGGTCGAAATGTCTGGAGGCCTCCACTACGTAGGCTCATAGTCATACGGACGCCGTGCTCCCTCATGGGCTGCAGAAAGAAGCGTCCTTTTTCCTTGGCTGAGCCACTACCACCCCATAATCATAACTGGTTTTGGGACAACAAACCCCATAAATCAATCAACGCTTGCCGGTGATCGATCGACAAAGCATTGGTGACAATCCGTATATCCTAATTTAAACAAAACAAGGGGGGAGAGGAGTGCAATCGTTAATGTTTAATCGTCCTCTGAGAATTTAACGTGTTACTTAAATTTACTCGGCATACATGAGTTCTGATATACACTTGTACATCCAGCAAACTTTTTAGCACGCCTACCTAACTTGCAGTAGCGAAATCAAGTGAGCTCAAGCCTGCAAATCATCTGTCATTGGGGGGGAAAAAAGGGCAACTTCCAAGAAGTTAACGGGCCACCTCCCCTCCCCCCCAAAAAAGAAAAACTAATTGCATTGTGTTGTTCATTCTGCACAGGTTCTAATTATCCATCGTCACGAATAGAACTGCCATTTCATTTCACACGAGCTACTACATATGAGGGCTTTAAGGAGCTAAACACACTGTGCTAGCCGCATTTCGATGATTATGATGTGTGGCTTTTTGTAGTGCAAGGGCCATGCTCGGCCAAAGAGTGCCATGAAAGATGGCGAAGAAGTAGCAATGATCGGTGATTTATGATTATGTGTAACAGATGTGAACTGTCATTATGTTACGTGGCTGTATAAGGAAGGGCCTAAAATTCCACGCCCTCACGGGTAAAGCATACAAATATTAAAATCATGAGGATGACGTGAAATGGTGTAGCGGTAGTGAATGGCAGTGCTCGTAATAAAACTATGGTGGAGATGCATGGCTTTAGCACGAATGCCTCGTCCAAACCCTTGTGGCCAAGGACCGCGAGGTAGGTGCTTTCTTTAACGTAGCCACTGCAGCAGCGACCTCTGTTCAAAGGTGGTACGGATTGCATGGAAATATGACGTGAAAGTCATGGACATCTTTTAAAAACGCGATAGTTAAGTTGGGGTGATGGTCTTGTCTCTCGATGGTTCATATGACCACAGCGACACGTTGAAGGACGGAGCCTGGAGCAAGATGTCCTCACAGCAACACACGCAGGTTTACTTACACTATTTACAAGACTTGGCCGGGGCGGCCAGTACTGTCACAGACATCACAACACAACTGGGCTCAAACCACACCAAGCGGTTCATCCCGAGTCCTTAACGTTTGCACTTAAACGTGAACAAGCACCAAGCTTTCAAACCTCATCATAACTCGTCAGAGGCAGCGCCAAGCTCAACCTCTGACCACCTTGCCGCTTCTGTGACCCGAGTTAGTGCTAAGCTGCTCTCCTCACCTCCTCTCTTATCTGTTCTCGCTTAAATACACCTGATCGCTTCTGCGACCGCCTTCCGGGACCAACCGATATGCCGCACTCGACCAACAAAACCCCTGTTCACTCTCTCCAAGAGAGCCTATGGTTATGCCTTCGCGTTCCCACACTTCGACCCACTCACTTCACCGAGCTTCTCGGAAAGATAGCATCGGTCACTCATCCCGCAATGGGTTAGCAGAACTCTGCAGCAGGCCCAAATTGCCACTCGATTTACCTGGCGGCATGCGTCTAAGCCTCCGCTTCAACAGGACTGCCTGACAGGTCTATTGTCACCAAAAGCATTTCCGTACATTTCCACGGCGGGGTCATCTCCTCCGACCGGGCAACCCCTTGTCGACAGTTCGACCGAGCCAAAAGGTCAAAGGATTACTTTGACAGGAAGCCCCGCTGTTCTTGCAAGCGACTCCGCTCCTGTTGTTCCTTTCTCGGATGCCGCGTTTCCTCCGAAAATGCTCTACGATGCCGCAGTGAAGAGACCTGTCACCCGTAATGTCCCCTCTGCTGTGCAGCTATGTACGCCACAGCAATTACTGACAGCATGCATCACGGGAACAAAGCCACCACTTTTACAGTGTACCGAGTGAATACCATGGCGTTTCAACGGAAAAGCCATGCGCTAGGCTGCCGTCGCCTACTATTCCCCGTCGATCTGCCGCCGAACATAACAGCGATTACTGATTCGTATTTAAAAAGCGGATCCCTGCCGATGAACATGAAAGGATGCAGTGAGAATTGCTCTCGATAGGAAGTGCTTTTTTCGGATAGCGTCTAGTTCTCTGCACTGAATGAGGATATGGAGCACAGTAAGTGGTTCTCCACATCTCTCACATGGCATAGTGTCGGCCCGCCGACACAATGCCATTTATTATTGTGCATCAGCATCAGTGGCATAATTGTCGAAAAGTACCAAGCAGTGGTGGTCGGCACGTACAAATTTCTGGTACACAAGACCTGCAGGGGTTGCTTAAAGGGCCACTAAACAGGCTCCTACTTTTTTTTTAAAGCCACCCAAACAAGCTAACTCAATCATAGAGAAGGTTGCGACAATCACATTCTGCGAATATGACAGCGCTGCGCGCCACACAGACGCCGTATTTCAACAAACAATTCCCGCGCCTCTTTCCTGCGATTGACCAGTCGCACTCGCATCCTAGGTGTCGTCACGTTCTACCGCGAACAACCTTGCGCAGTTGATTCTCGTTGATTGGTTGAAACGTCTATTGTCAGATCCTCTGACCATCCCACCGGCGTGAGTGCAGGAGCAACCCAACGTTTCTAGAACGGGAGAAACCGGTACTGCAGCGCAAGCGTCGATGACGTCAAATGCTCACGTCAGGTCACGTGTCAAAAGTGGGCGGAGTCTCGACGGCGCGCCGCGCCTACCCTCTCGGCAGAGAAGGGTGGGGAGGCCGACCGAGAAAACGAAACCGACGCAAGCGGCCACTGAAACCCTTGTAGCTTCTTTATTATTGCACCTATTCGCAAAATTGTTGCCGGAGCATGTTCACATCGCACAGGAGCGCAGTTATATCTTTAAAACAAATTTTGGACCACGGGGTTGTTTAGGGGCCCTTTAAAGCGTTTCGCAACTTGACAAGTGTGGCTGATGCAAGTCTTGTAAACTACCCAGGCAGCACAACAACATTGGACCGACCTTCACGCAACGTTGGAAAATATTGGATACAGTATTGGAACTACATTGGATTTCGGGGCGCGTGCTACACTTTAGACTAGCTGAGTCCGATGTTGGATATGAGTCATCTAACGTTGGAAAAATTGCGAAAAAATGGCTTTGTATTTTCAATATTGGTAAGCTTGTATAAACAATGGCAGATCGAACAGTTTTTTTTCCAGCCTTTATTTATGGCTGTTCCATCATTTTTTGCCAGCATTCCTCGCGAGCCTTCTTTATTGGCTGACCTTATATTTACCCCACCTTTTTTATTGGCTGTTTGTAGGTGTGTTACAATTGTGATCCTATATGCATATATGTGCTGTGAACATTGTATGCTGCCTATGTAAGGGTCTTCAGGGACTCAGTCAAGCTGCCTAGAGCAGCTTTTAGCCCTGAAGACCATCCAGAATTTTCTGGTGAAATAAACTTTGATTGATTGATTGATTGTTACTTAAGCTTCCAGCGTTATCATGCACGCACTTTAATTTGTTTTGCCGAGGCTTCTGGCTCTAGGCAAAAAGCAAGGATATCCACTAAATCATGGGAGTAACAATAGCTTTATTTTGTACTTAGTATGCATGTATGTATTGCCAGCTTGGGAAATGAATTTTGTATGTGCACACTTCGTGGTAATGACGATAGCATAAAACAGTCATAAACGGTCAATGCACTCGTATGTTAATGTCGAAACGCATCTTTCTAACACATACACTATACATATAAGCAAAATGTCTTCTTTGTGACATTTTATTTATGAGTTTAAGAGACATGAGAAGGGATTGAAAACAAAGTTCTGATAAAATCAACAAATAAATATTCACTGAAAGTTTGAAGTCCACTGTATACGATCAGCCTCGAGAAAACTAAACGCATAAGCACCATAAGCAGAAAGCAAAGGCACAAAAAACATACGCCTAAAACTGCGACACGTTATGGTTTACTTGCTTGTTGAGCAGCTGAAGCTTGAAAGGTTCCTTAAACGATTCCACGAAACATTGAATTGTAGAAATTAAACACTTCCTCAAGTAAAAAAAGATAAGTGATACGGTGATATGTTTCTGCATGCAGAATCCGGAACGGAGGGTATGTGGGGACAAACCGTCTTCTAAAGAACCGAAAACCAGGACCAAGAAATGACCGTTAAAGAGCAAAAGGAAAACATGCGTTTCACGCAAGACAAAAAACAAACATGAAAGTCACACGAACGAAAACAGCTTTGCTAGGAGTGATTACTTCTGCCACAACTGTATACAACAGAGCCCACCACGTGTGTATTTACAAATAGACAAATCTAAAGAAAATACGCCGTAATACATGCTATAATAAACCCGGCACAACGGAACGCACAATGAGTAAAATAAATGAATGGCTAAAATCGGTACAAAGCTTTCAGGAAAACCTTTAGTACGGTCGGAACACATTGAGGCTCACCTGTTCAGTTCACCTAACATGTCCGGTCCAAAGAAGCGCAGGGTTGCCACTTTTTCACTATGCAGAAGCTTGCAGTCGCAGTTTCCGTGTCCGTAGACTACTCAAGGGTTCTTACTTTTTAAACTCGCCAGTTTCAGCAGATGCCCGTGCGACACAACCTGCACGTCCGAAAAACCTCTGCCGAGTGAAAGCTGCTTCGCCTGCCTCACCCCCAGCTTGCTACGAAGAAACACTACGAAGAAATGGATTAGTGCAGTCCACGCAGCTCCCACCCCCGGCCGCGGTATGCTTCGATGTTCGGCGGGCTCCTGTGCCTGCTGCTCTAGGTAGAAAGTTAACAAAGGCACCCTTCCAACGTTCTGCATATACCATATTTGCTCATGCATAACTTATACTGTGCTTACTTGTGCATACCACGTAACTCGTGTTCTTTTTCTCCATGAATGTAGGAGTTCCGGAAGGTGCGTAAATTACATGGGAATTTCGCAAATACTTCCAAAATATCGTGTAAGGAATCTTGACGCGTGCTCAGCTGAGATGTATCAAATGAAATGTATCGCAAAAATGAAGGCAGCTTTCGCTCAACAGAACGCGTACCTTAACAGCCAAATGCATTCGTGGGCTACATTCAAGCATTAGCGGATGTGCGACTCGGAATCGTCGTGACTGGTGCTGTCAGCGGTGTCTCCAAACTCCAGTATCAAGTGTGGCTCTTATTCACGTATTGAAATGTTCTTGGCGGCACGGCTCTCAGTTAATCGGCAAATGCTGTTGAATTTGTTTTGTAGGTATCGCCAACATGTCGCTACTAAACAACCAAAAGGCCACCGGCTATGGTGAAGCCTGTACCGCCGAACACACGTGGCCACATGGCACTAGCCTGCACCACGTGGCCCTGCGTGTCACATGGAGAGCATGCAAGTAATATTCTTGCGTAAACCCTACATAAAGTTGGGAGTGCAGAAATTATGCAGGGGCGCTAATTATGCGAGTGCACATGGTATGCACATATATATTAACGTTGTTTCAAATGAAAAAGAAATGACTGCTTCCGATATGTCGCTTGTACTTCCCAATGTGATCAACATAGGTGCGAAAATATTTACGTCTGGACAATATTGTCTCGCAAGCAGCATTGGCTGTCTTGTATTGGCGAAACCAGCTAGAATGTCTGCACAGTATACACAGCCTACTTCTATTATTTTCCAGATATTGCTATTACAACAGATAAAGTGACCTGCTATGCCATGCACGTGGGCTTGGAAGCCACTAACATGCTGCTGGGCATTTTGGACCATGTGTTGGTGTTGTAGATGTAGTTTTTTTCAACTTCCAATGTGCAAGTTCTAGCCTACTTCACACACACTTAGCTAGAACTTGCGCAAATAAACAATTTCGTAAATTATAGAGATAATTTTTCCTGCTGCACTGAATACAAACACGATGACTTTTCTGAACTCATTCGCGACACCGAGTCGAGCTAGTGGTCCCGTCATATTGGCAAAAACTGGAAATATATCATGTGTACTTGCCACCACGTGTACTTGCCTCCTGATATATCATGTGTACTAGCCAATGTTACCAACATTGCAATGCTATTTAGGTGCATACTGAAGGCAATGCTATTTGAAGTACAATGCTTAGGTGCATATTTAGGAACCCCAGATTGCCGAAATTTCCGCAGCACTCTTTACAGCGTGTCATAATCATATCGTGGTGTCGGCATGAAAAACCCCAGTAATTATTATGATGGGTGTTTCAGAAAATGTGTTTTAAAATGTTATGAAAGAAAAGCAGATACTTGTGCACTTTTGCAGAAGTGCTTTGTTCGTAGTGGAACACACTATAGTACGTGTATGAGCAATAATTCCAATAATAACTAACAAAATAAGATGAACTTTTAAACCAAAGCAGCTATACAGGGAGTCCATATCCATTGTAATATTTTCAAAAGGGTGGCACTGCTAATTTCTACAGTGTGGCTGCCGCTGCATTCAGTAGAGCCCTGTGTGACACTTCTCACATTGCCATGTAACTACAAGCATGCACTGCTGTTGAGTGGCTCTTCTGACAAAATAAGAATCTTTGCTTGATAACGACGCTTTCACATCACCGCTCGGCAATGCAAGGGGAACAGCTAAGTGCCACACAGGCGGCTACCAAAAATGTCGGAACCTGTGCTTTTTGACCACTGAGTTCCATTTCCTTGATGAAATCAGCCAGATTCCATCGATCTGTACAAATCACCAGCATCATCTTTTTGCAAATGTTGCAATGGATATGAATTCTCAGTACAAATAACTTCTGTAGCTCTTCCGGTTTAAAAGTTAGTCTAATTGTGTTAATTAATGTTCGGAATATCACTCATATCCATTTTTCAGTGCGTGCTACGAGCAAGGCAATTATACAGAAAGGGTGCAAATAGATGTCCTTTTGTGGATTTATAACATTTTTGGGCACATTTTCTGAAACACCTGGTGTTACTTTCAATGCAGGTGGAGCAAAGGAAAAACTACAGATTTCTGCCTAAGCTCCAGCTTAAGGCATTGATTCGGTTTTGCCACAAAGCTCTGCAAGGGGCAAGGTTCTGACAATGTTGCTAGCAGCATCACACTTCCATATATAAAGGACAGATGACTGCAACGGCACTTTGTAGAACTTCCTGGGATTCCGTAAGGCTGCAGCTTTGAAGTTGCTCTGCGTAACTTCCAGCACAACAACTGGGCCATCATCCAGCAAGAAACAGTCCGCAGCTTTTAGCTTATGCAGCCTTTGATTTTGAGTATTTGGTGCCAAGTGCCTCATCTCCAACAGCCTCCTGCTGAGTTGAGCAAGTGGCTTGTTGGAGAAGCGCAGTAACTTTTTCATTTTGCCAAGATGGCTCTCAAATGTGAAAGCACTGAAATCATCAAGAGGTCCATGCTCCAAGCATTGTTCAGCAAGGTGACTGAGTGTGTGCACGTTGTACACAAGCTGTTTTTGACCATACAGCTCTCCGAACTCCTGAACAAAGTACCGCAGCAGGTCACGAGCAAACTGGTTGTACTACAGGTGGTAGTGCGGAGAAGCCAGTATTGTGACTGCCACATGAAGCACAAGGAAGTGCTGGTAGTAAGATGCGGGAAGGGCACATTTTAGCACTACAGGCCCCACATAGAGGAGGAATGTACGAAATTCTGTTGCGTTCCAGCGATCCAATTCCTCCGTTCCCCTTGGCTTCCTCTGGAAACAGCTTGGAAAGGCCTTTGCACACTGTCGCAAAGAATCATTAAGTTTGCAGCGCTCAAAACTACCCAGCCTGCATGATTTTGAACCTTGCCCCCTGCTCACCCAGTTCCCCAACATCCGCCGCATCACTCCCAGGCAAACAAGGTACATGTACTCCATAGGAAAGCAATTTACCATGTCAGTATCCAATGACAGAAATGGTGACAGGCCAGTGTGGTGACGCTTGTCCTCTTGAGCACGAAAAAACTCATTTGTGTGCACTGGGGCATGCAGGCTAGGAAATGTGATGCGACCCTCCACATAATGGCCTTTCTGTATGCACATTTCACAAGAATGGTAGCCTGTATGGCCAGTTACAGCTTTGACAAAACTTCTTGCAGGTGCGTCACACACACATGGCTGCTCTTAAAAACTAGGCCATTGGAAACAAGTCCTACCACTTCCTCCAAGAAGGGGCCAGATAATGTTCAAGGTTTGGCGGCTTACCACCTCCACAGTAAACACTGATCACAAATGGTGCGGAGGGCACATTAGTTAACCGGAAAAGAATTGGCCAAAAAGAAGTTTGGCTACTCTTAAAAAGCGGCACACCATCAATATTTGCTTGAAGTTTAACTTCTTGAGGCAAATTCCGTGGTGCAAGAGCCTGCCTAATTCCTTCAACCAGACCAAAGTGAACAAAACTGCCACTTTGGTCAAGCTGCGCCTTGCGCTCAGTACACATCACAGTCCGGGCATCCTTCGGCAAGTTGGAAATGCCTCGATACTGACAAAACTCAAGGATGTCATTGATGCTGGCATGAGTCAGGTTCTGCCGGCTTGCAATGGCAGCAAGTTCTTCAGCTGCTGAAGCCATCTGCTCAGCATGTGTGCCATATGAAGGTGGTCCTTGGAGCGTCAAAGGTCCTAGCTCTTCAACAGTCGCTACATCTGATTCAAAAGAGCTATCTGAGCTATCACTTATACTGGCATATTTGACAGCTTCATCACTGGGGCTGCTCCCTGAATTGTTTTCGCTTTCAAGCAAGTTGCCTCTATACTTGACATCAGTGCATGTTCTTCAGCATCATTAGACAGGTGTTGCAGCCTGCCCACTGGCACAGTCATGACTTGGTGAAATGTCAGCTGTCAGTCGCGTCCCAAGGACGGTTGATGACAGTGAACGTGGTTGCACAGCAGTATCATAAGAGAATGCTTCACTTCCCGGCTTTTTCCTGGCTTCAGGGTGGGCCGGTGAGGAGGCATTGCTAGATGTGATGTTAGGAATGTCAAGCCCGTGCAAGACTGCCTTGAGGTCCCTTTTGATGGCACGGTACTTGGACCACTTTGAGCTCATCTTAAAATCATTGCAGTAGAGAGTTGGGCTATAACAGTGACTTGGCAGCAACCAAAAGAGAGGACAAAGAAATGTTTTAAAACAAACTAGCAGACATCAAGCAGCACAAGCAGCACAGAATTTTAGCTAATAGAGGCACTGCAACCCAAGAAAAGTGTGCACAATAGCTGATTATGGTTGTCCGACAAGAAGTACTCCACGATTACCCAATTTCTAGGTTATGTCCTACACCCACACGTAAAAAATGAACAGCATTAGGCGACAGTCATATCTATACAAAAATGAACGCCACATAGTTGAGGTCAATCAAGAGACAGTAAACTTAAGGACGTTTACACAGGAAACAGCTAGGGTAGGGTCTATCAGACCATGTCATAGTATACCATTTAGTGCACAATCTGAGGCTACGCATGAAATAGTCCATATATATTTGCATTTGGCTATGTCTGTGGGCGTGACGAGGAGCTGCGTGCCAGGCATTGTCACGTCGGGGTTGCCTCGACTTGCGAGCGTCCAAACTGCCCTGGAGAGGTGCCTCAATGGCTTACCGGAAGCACTCAATACGTTCACCCCAGATCAGAAAGGACGACATGGTTCGTCCGAACCCTTGGCTGTCGGAACGGTACAGGGTGGAGTCGGTCCGCCGACTCTCCTCCGGCACAGCACCAGGCACATGGCTCGAAAGCTGGTCCAGGAGTCGGTGGCAGCGGGCTGCTATGCATAGCTCAAAGTTAAGCACCCAGAACGCAGTCACTGCAGCGGTGGCAGGTCACATTCACAACGGACGTAACCATGATGGCCACGACGTTCGTCCTACTGAGCCAAGACGCTGAAAAGACGATCCGACAAAGCACACCGACTGTAATGCCTGTAAGGCATTATGTCACTTGTTCAGGGCTCGATGGGTGATAGCGGAAGTAACAATGCGCTCGGTTCTGGAGGCGTTGGTTCACGGCAGCACTAAAGTGATTTCTAGCACCCCCGCGTACCCACACTCTAGCTGCGATGAGGCAATGCTGTGGCGACAGATGGCGCAACGGGCGCCTGCTCCTGGAAGTAATCCGCACGTTATTCGCGACTGGTGATTTTTGCCGAGTCATACCGGCCTCTATTTGCCGCGACTTCTCTTTGCCGTGATATGTTGCATTCCCGTTCTTCCAGGAAAGCAGCTTGTAGTAGTAAAAAGACAAAGCAACACAGAACAATTAAGCTGCAGCCAAGCGGACGAGTAGTTGATCGAAATGAGTTGAACGACACATTTCGTTGCACGAGTTTCATGCCGCGAATGAATTCCCTGCACACGAACAATTTTAACATAGGCAAAGCTTTTGAAGCATCGCCAGCAGAAATCGTGGACGATGAAGATTGGTATTTATGGTGTAACTATAGCTTGGAATTCGCCACTTCAAGTGACATCTTTGATAGAACTGTCAGTGTAATCTTTCATGGTGACATTCGTTCTCTATGCATGCACTCATGAGTCATGTGCTTTTTTTTTATCTTTAAACCTTCATTGGCGGAGTAATCTTCACATGCCCTATTTGATTATGAGTGCTGAGGAAAGGAGTGACGTAATTTGGGCATATGTCAACGATGCGTATTTGTGACCTAGCTCCTTCGTTCAAAACTCATAGGGAGTGAGCTGGCGTGGTCTTTCCCGCAGTTGCATGTTATATTATGATTATATCGTCAAGTTTGGAGGCGATGTTCTCAACCGTGCACACCGTATTATGTTAATCAATTATGCTAGGTATGCTCGCCTTCTGAGGCACATTCAAATGAATGCACTTACCACCCCCCTCTCGCCTCTTCCTCTACAAGTACCGCTCTGCTCCTTCCTGTCCTAACTGTCCTCATCACATGCTGACCTTTCGCATTGCCTTTTCCACTGCCCGGTTGCCCAGCAATCGGCTTCTTACCCTCCCCCTTCCCTCTCAATGACCACCTGGCTCAACTGGCTTGGCTCTGAAAAGGAGGAAGCTCAGCGCCGCCTAGTCGCACAGGCGGTAGAAATGCTGAGCCTGCAATATTGGGCTTCAATAAAAGTCTCCTACTACTACTACTAAGTGTAAAGTGTGTCCGTTATGAACTAATATAGAATATATGTAATCTATTCATAACTATAGCAGATATATGTCTGTAGGCTGCTGTCACCTTAAAATCGCCAATATATATATATACTGACTGTGTAATATCAGTGTGCTTACATATTTTTGTTTCTCAATATATAGTACACCGAGAAGTATTTCTTGAGATCCATGAACTTAATTCTTAGAAGCTCACGCAAATTATATGCCTATGCTGTCTTACGTGGTAGCGTATATATATGTTCCATCTTTTACGAGTAAGTGCAAGCTGATGTACAAATGTGTGTCGATGACAAATTGCTAGCGATCATTATATTGTGATGGGGGTCGGCAACGTTAACTAACATTTTCTAATCAAAGATACGCACATATATACCTTAAATCGTTTGCCAGTGATTTAAAGAGAGTGTAGTGTTCGCGGAGGCTGAGAAACGTACAGCCGACACGCATGGCGTTCAGTCTCAAAGTGCCTTTATTTCTTCGTTCCCCTTCCCCAGCTCGCGTGGCCGTAACTCCGTCGTCGGGTGGGTGGAGCCCGCTTCCCGACGGCTCCCCTCTGTTGGCTCGGGTTCTCACTGCATCGCAGCACTAAACACACAGCACATCTCCCCCTCACAGCCTTCCCTTTTAAAACCGCTGGACAGGCTTGACTACGCGTCCACTCCGTGTCTTGTAGCCTTGTTGGGCAGATGAGCTTTCCTGACGTTCGGTTCTTTTTGGCTGCATTCCGTCGTCTCGACTCTGCACACTTTCCACGTTACTACTACTCGCGTCTGGCAGGTTTGGTCGTTTCTCCCGGGCGTTGACTCCTGCGACAAGCGTTCAACTTCAGGCAGCGGTGCTAAGTGGATACGGTTTCTTCTCAGTTGGTCTCCGTCTATCTCAACAACATAAGAGCTCGGAGACCCCGCTGAGGAAAGAACGGGTTCAGCTTTGCTTTGGTCTTGTATCCACACAGTTTCCCCCGGCTCTAAATCTTGAAGGACGCGAGCTCCATGCCTTCTATCATGGTATTTCTTTTGCGTGGCTGCTCAGCGTCGTTCCCACGACTCCAGTGTATGCTTGTCGACCATTGCGGGTTCGAGCGAACTGCATGCCACCGGTAGAGAGGTTCTCGGACGCCTCCCCATCAATAACTCTGCAGGGCTAAAGCCATTTGCAAGTGGCGTGGCTCTATACCCTGAAGAGCAACATAACTGTCGTCAGTTTTCCGTAGGCCCTTCTTTACAATGCGCACAGCGACCTCCACGAAACCATTGCTTTGCGGAAACCTAGGGCTCGATGTCACGTGCTCGAAGCCCCATTCTTGCGCAAACTGATGGAAAGCAGAGCCATCAAGTTTCTTGAACTGAGGTCCATTATCGCTGAAAACTTTTTCGGGCGTGCCGTGCCTTGCGAAAATGGACTTCACGTGTTTGATTACTTCTTGCGCGGTCATACTCATAAGCAGGGCGATCTCGGGATATCTCGAATTGTAATCGGTTACAAGCAAGTAATTCTTCCCTCCACAGTGGAACAGGTCCATGGCGACTTTCTGCCATGGTCGATCGGGAAATTCAGATGGCATCAAAGGCTCATGTCTGTATGTCTGTTCTTGAATACACTGTGAGCATCGCCTAACCAGCTCTTCGATTTCTGTCGACACACCCGGCCACCATACTGACTCCCGGGCTCTTGCTCGACGCTTCACGATTCCTTGATGTCCTTGGTGTAGCGCCACGAAAAACATCATCATCATGATGTCCTTGGTGTATCTTTCAGAGTATTTCATTGCGCATAGGTCCTGGAATTATAGTCTTTAGATTCGAAAGGAAGCTCACTGCGGTTTGGCTATCCATCATTGCAGTAGCTGCTCAGCTTGCTACAAATTGGATCTTCCGCTTGCTTTCGTCGAATTTCTACAAGTCTCTTGTCAGTTGAAGGAAGATTGGCAATTACGCTTCTAACGTAACATGCAACTTCAAGCTCCGTGCTATCTCGATGAGGTAGCGGCTGTCGAAACAGAGCATCAGCGGCGGCACATCCCCGCAGGGGCGTCTGCGCAAGCAGGCGTTTGGTGTGTAGCGACACCACGGACCCGAGCTAACGGGGGGGTTTCGACTCCCTCCCACGCCTAGCCGTGCGTGGCTGAGCCGTGTCCGGGGAAAAGGGGATCCTGGGGGTTGAGCCGACGCCGGGTGATTGGACCTTTAAGGCCCCCCGGCAGAGGCAACACACCCCTTTGGCCCCGGCTTCACGTAGACGGCACCCCTGGGCTGACCCACCCAGGGGAAATCGGCAGTCGCCTTTTCCTATCTCTCTCTCCCCTGAACTTTGTCTTTCTCTCTCACTTTTCATCTGTCCTGTCTTCTCTTCTCTTCCACCTACTTCACTTTTCCAGGCGGCGAGGGTTAACCTTGTGTAGTTGCCCAACCTTGGGCAGGTATATTTGGTTATAACGGCGATGTATGGCTGGCGACATCAAGTGATCTACCTTGTAGCGTCGTCCCCTTGTTGGGCTCGGTGGTGGGTGGCCACCATCGCCGTCGAATCCTACCCATTATATGGCAAATTCTTTTCCCCCGCTTCCTGATCGCCACCCGAAAAGGTGGCGCACCGATGAGACCCTCACTTCTGCTTTAACCAAAGAACCATTCCCCAAATTCCATGTAATACACAGCCAACATCCAACAAAAACTGTCCGAACAATATCACCGTTCCTCGTGTCAAAATCAATCACGGAGGCGATCGGCCCAGGCTATAAAGCAACGAAAATGGGAAGTGGCGATCTCCTTCTGGAAGTTCGCGACAAGGCCCAGTATGAGAAATTGTCAAAACTTGTAGCTTTAGGGAACATCCCAGTGTCAGTGGGCCCACATAGATCTCTGAACACAGTGCGCGGCGTCATCTCTGACGATGACCTTCTCGAACTCAGTGAGAGTGAACTCCTTGAAGGATGGCAAGACGAGAACGTTGTCAAAGTACAAAGGATCATGATAAGGCGAGACGACAAGCAAATTCCAACAAAACACATAATTATAACATTCGGAACCAACAACCTCCCTGAATCTATCCAAACCGGCTATTGTAAACTTCGTGTAAGACCATACATACCAAATCCCCGTCGTTGTTTCAAGTGTCAGCGCTTTGGACATGGGTCGCAAAGCTGCAGAGGGCGAGCCACATGCGCCAAATGTGCATCCAAAGAACACTTGTCTGACAGTTGCACCTCTGCCGCCCGATGCGCGAACTGTGAAGGGGACCACCCCGCCTACTCACGATCATGCCCCTCGTGGAAGAAAGAAAAGGAAATAGTAGAACTGAAAGTCAAATTCAACTTGTCGTTTCAAGAGGCTCGTAAGCGTTATAGAACTCACCAGTCTAGTCCCTCCTTCGCCGATGTGACGCGCTGGGGCGCCGCGCCACATCCTCCGGCGGCCGAAAGAGTCACACGGAGTGTGACCGCGGCCACGCCATCAGCGTCCCCGGCTGGAGCAGCCTGCGCTGCTCCGCCCCCTGACCAACAGGGCCTGCAGACTCCCGAGTCTGCCGGACCCCGGGCCACTGCTCACGCAGTTAGGTCCGAAACCGCCGCGAACGTGCCTGCCAAGCAGGCGCCATCCACCACCTCAGAAGAGGTGATGGACACAAGTCACACTCCTCCGGCGCCTCAGACGCCGAAGGAAAAGCGCAGCTCCTTGGAGCGCGCCAGAAAAGAGAAACCCCGCATTACAGCGCCCCCAAAGGGTCCTGTAACTTAAGGTAACACTTTTGTACACACAGCACCAAACTACATTAAAATGGATACACAAATCCTACAGTGGAACGTCAGAGGACTGCTCAGAAACCTTGACGATGTCCAAGAACTATTACACGAATATTCACCTAAAGTGCTGTGTGTACAAGAAACACACTTGAAACACAAACACACAAACTTCCTACGCAACTACGCCATTCTTCGAAAGGACCGAGATGATGCTATGGCATCATCCGGGGGTGTAGCTATTATAGTTAATAAATCAGTAGCATGTACACATTTGCCACTACAAACACCCCTGGAGGCAGTGGCTGCTCGAGTAGTCCTCTTAGATAAACTCGTCACCATTTGCTCCCTATACATACCACCGCACCACCACTTACAAAAGCAAGAATTCCAGTCCTTGGTGGATGAACTGCCGGAACCTTATCTTGTCCTTGGGGACTTCAATGCGCATAGTGGTCTATGGGGTGATTCTCGCTGTGATGCGCGAGGCCGCCTGATTGAACAGTTCCTCTTCTCCTCCGGCTCGTGCCTGTTGAATCGGAAAGAGCCAACATACTACAATCTCGCCAACAACACCTACTCATCCATAGACCTCAGCATTACATCTCCATCCCTTCTTCCTCTGCTTAATTGGAAAGTTATTGGGAATCTCTACGGAAGTGATCACTTCCCAATAGTTCTAGGCGCACCGGTAACGAATCAATGTCCTCCACAGGTCCCCAAATGGAAGACAGATAGAGCCGATTGGGAAGAGTTTCGAAAACTCTCCCTCTTAAGTTGGACTGACATATCTGCATTAAGCACAGAAGCTGCTGTGGACTACTTCACTGCTTTTTTGATTGATGCTGCAACCAAATGCATCCCACAAACAAACGGAATGTCCGGCAAACGACGTGTACCATGGTGGAATAATGATTGTCGAAACGCGCGCAAGAAACAAAACAAAGCATGGAGGTTACTTCGGGACTCGCCGACAGCCGAGAATCTCGAGAATTTTAAGAACATAAAGTCTCAAGGAAGAAGAACACGCCGACAAGCGAGACGGGAAAGTTGGCAGAAGTTTTTGTCAGGCATCACTACATATACGCAAGAAGGTAAAGTCTGGAACAAGATCAGTAGGATAGTAGGAAGAGAAACCCATGCACTCCCTCTGGTAAACACACAAGGTGATAGCTTAGAAGACCAGGCGAACTGCCTGGGCGCACACTTTGAGCAGGTGTCTAGCTCGTTTTACTATTCTGAAGCCTTCCAACGCTATAAAAGCAGAATAGAAAAACAAAAACTAGAGCGCAAATGTACAAAATACGAAGCATACAATGAACCTTTTTGTTTACCTGAGCTTCAGGCATCCCTTAGCTGCTGTAATAAATCTGCCCCAGGTTCTGACCGTGTAGTATATGAAATGTTAAAAAACCTACCCCTCAAAACGCAAAACGCACTACTTTCCCTGTACAATGCTGTCTGGTTTTCCGGCGAGATCCCCTCTGCCTGGAAGGAAGCGATTATTATTCCTATCCTAAAACAGGGCAAGGACCCATCCTCTGTTTCAAGCTACAGGCCCATAGCCCTGACTAGTTGTACTTGCAAGGTTTTCGAAAAAATGATCAACAGGCGACTTCTACACTTCCTCGAGACGAACCATCTACTTGATCCATACCAGTGTGGATTTCGAGAAGGTAGATCCACCACAGATCATCTATTACGTATCGAGGCACAAATACGTGACGCATTCGTGCACAATCAATTCTTTCTCTCCGTCTTCCTCGATATGGAAAAGGCATACGACACAACATGGCGTTTTGGAATATTAAGGGACCTTTCCGACCTAGGTGTACGTGGTAGAATGCTGGATATAATAGAGAGTTATTTGTCGGACCGTAACTTCCGTGTCCGAGTAGGAAACGCCCTATCACACACGTTTCTGCAAGAAACTGGAGTACCACAGGGTGGTGTCCTTAGCTGTACGCTATTCATTATCAAAATTAACTCCTTACGTCTATGCATCCCACGAAGTATGTTTTATTGCACATATGTCGACGATGTGCAAGTCGGTTTTAAATCATGCAATCTTGCAACGTGTGAGCGGCAGATCCAGCTAGGTCTGAACAAAATCTCTAAATGGGCAAATCAGAATGGCTTTAGTTTTAATCCCCATAAGAGCACCTGCGTCCTGTTCTCTCGCAAGCGAGGCCTTCATCCTGACCCAGACATCGAGCTGCATGGTCAACATCTCTCCGTGAAAACGGAGCACAAATTCTTAGGCCTAATCCTGGATAGTAAGTTAACGTTCATATCACACATCAAGTATTTAAAAAACAAATGCATAAAAACAATGAACGTCCTAAAAGTTTTGTCACACACTACGTGGGGCAGTGACAGGAAGTGTCTTATGGACCTGTATCGAAGCCTCATACGCACTCGCTTAGACTACGGGGCAATAATCTATCAATCTGCAACGCCTAGCGCCTTAAAGATGCTTGACCCCGTTCACCATCTGGGCATCCGCCTATCTACGGGTGCCTTTCGCACTAGCCCCGTAGAAAGCCTCTACGTCGAATCGAATGAGTGGTCGCTTCACTTGCAGAGATCCTACTTATCCTTCATATATTTTCTCAAGGTGAACGCAAACGACGAACACCCTTCACACTCCACAATCAATGATTTGTCCGCATCTGCCCTGTTTCACAACCGTCCCTCGGTGCGTGAGCCCTACGCACTTCGTGTGAGGGGCCTAGCCGAGGAAATGGGTGTGCCACTTCTTGAACAACCTGTGATGGCCCCCGTTGCGAATATCCCGCCGTGGCAATGGCAATCCATAGACTGTGATGTGTCCTTCGTGGAAATTACTAAACACGCCCCTCTTGCACATATTCGTATGCACTTCCTTGAACTGCAGCACAAGTACACATGTCCTGAATTCTTTACGGATGCCTCCAAGTCTCACACTTCCGTGTCATACGCAGCCGTCGGTCCATCTTTTTCAGATGTGGGCGTTCTGCACAAAAATACGAGCATCTTCACAGCAGAAGCCTATGCGATACTTGCAGCTGTCAAACACATTAAACAACTAAAAATACAGAAGGCAGTTATATACACTGATTCCCTTAGTGTGGTAAAAGCTTTAAAAACAATGAAAAAACACAGAAATCCTGTCCTTGTCTCACTATACACAACCCTGTGCACAATTTACAAGCTGAGACAGCATGTCATAGTGTGCTGGGTGCCAGGGCACCGCGAGATCCAAGGAAACGTGTTGGCGGACCAGTTAGCTGTAACCGCGCACGATAGCACTGCCAATTCAACCATAGCTGTCCCTCCACTTGATTTGAAACCCTCGTTGAAACGAAAGCTCAGGGATTATTGGCAACGGCTATGGGACAATCAAACACAAAATAAACTCCACCTCATAAAGCCACATCTCGGGAATTGGCCGCCAGTATCTAGGTCACGCTACACACAAGTAACACTTACCAGGCTTCAAATAGGACACACATACACCACACATGCATATCTCCTGTCCGGCGGTGATCAACCCAGCTGTGAGAGATGTGGACAGCCACTTACGGTTCTCCACATCCTCGTCCAGTGCAACGAGCTACATGAACTCACAAATAAACACTTTTTAATACCCTACCGACAGCAGCTTCCACTGCATCCTATCATGTTCTTCGGTAGGGATGCGCTTTTTAGACATAAGTCATTGTTAGCGTTTTTAAAAGATCTACATAGTTTTCACCCCATCTTCCGAGGTCATCCGTAGCACGACCTCTGTACAGAGGTCGTTGCTGCAGTGGCCACATCGACACCAATTTTTTACTACCATGAGCATTTACATTCGCTGTTAGTTACACATTTCATGTCACCCCCATTATTTTAATGCTAATATGTTTTACCCGCCCTTGGGCGCGGAATTTTAAGGCCCTTATACAGCCACCTACCCTAATCACTGTCCACATCTATTCACTACCTGGCGCTCTTTGGCCATCAAATGGCCCTTGCGCCATTAAACACCACTCATCATCATCATCAGCGGCGGCACATGTGTCATTTAGTACGTCATTTAGTGTCATTTAGCCTCCGTGGCCTGGGCATGACGTCCGACAAATTTTTCGACGTGAAAATTGGCACTAGAGGCTTGTGGTCTGTTTCAGTGGTAAAATGTAAACCAGCCACATAGTCCTGAAACTTCTCACATGCCCAGGTCACGGCAAGGTATATATCTAGGGATCAATATAAATGTCCGTAATTCTGTAAAAGGTAGGGCTTCATCCGTCGCGGTAAAAAAAAAAAAACATCCCTTGACGTTTCCTTCCTTTAGAGTTTTCTCGTCGGTTATGAGTATTCCCCAACTATTCAAGAAAGATTCGATGTTTCGCTTTTCGAATGGCACTTTGATGTCTTACATTCTTGCATGCTGACAAAATATCGCCAAATGCGCATGCTTGCATTTCTTATGCAATATGCGTGTTCTTCCTTCAGAGGTTTGAATATAACCCTTTGCGACACGCATTATGATGTGGCCATCAGAAAATTTTGAAACTGCTCGTGTTTGCTTCTGATAGCACCAATTTCACTTAAAAACCATAACCAACTCGATCGCGTAAGTATTTAAAAAACTAGGTCCGTGTCCTCATATGTACACAGTGTTACTCCATACAACCAAACCTGTACAAGACAAGCAGATGCTTTATTGCATAAAAATAGAGTAAAACCTCGTTAATTTGAAGGCCTCGGGACCAAGCAAAATATCCCAATTAAGCGGGATTCCCAATTATCCGAAACGACGCGAAAGCTAAAGAATCAGCCAGAAAACGTGTTACATGAGTGGCACACATTTATTGCCATAAGTGCACCTACTTCGAGAAGAAGTCCTCAATGCGAGACTGACGTTTTCTGTAGTTTGCCGCGCTAAAAGTCATACTTTCGAGTCGGTCGACCAGGCGCAGCATCTCAGCTTCGCCGCCGTTGCACTCGACAAAGCTACGCACAACACCAAGTGCATCGACGACTTCCGCCAAAGGGGGTGCTCGCGGAGGCTCGTCATCACTTTGTTCCTCATTATTTGTGGCCGAGTCGGACGCTTTTGCAGCGATCTCGCTGTCTAGGTCATCGTAGCACGTCTGCACTGTGTCCTCGACTTTCGAGTAATCGGAAAAGCCGATTGGGCTGCACTCTCCGTCCTCGGTGTGCAAGGCCTCATATCGAGCACAGAGAGTCTCCCCCTCCTCCTCAAACTCACAGGTGATAGTACTGTCAGTGGTGACGGTGGTGGCATCCTTCACAAAACCGGCGTGCTCAAAACAGTGTCGGATAACGGTGGACTCCACTTGCCTCCACGCGTGAACAATGAGGCATATAGCGCCAAGAAGGTCGATGGAGTACTCCTTGCCGTTGTCGTAACAAAGGAGCATCTGCTTCAGCAGATTGTAGCGATATATTTGCCTAGTGTGAAGGATGACGCCTTGGTCCATCGGCTGCGATAGAGACGTCGTATTAGGTGGTAGGAATACCAGTTTAATTGCCTGCAGATTTTGAATGTCGCCGTGAGCAGGGAAGTTATCGACGACGAACAAAACACTGCGTCCCGCAGCCGCAAACTTGCGATCAAGGTACCGCACGTACTCCTCAAAAATTGCAGCTGTCATCCACGCTTTCTTATTATGTTTATAAATAAGATCGTTCTTCGGTGGCAGTCGTGCATTTTTAAAACAACGAGGCTTTTCTGTCTTGCCAACAACAAGCAGCGGCAGCTTGTCCTCGCCGCACATATTCGCGCCGAACAAGACAGTGACCCTGTCTTTGTTTTGTTTCCGCCCCTTAACGTCTGCCTCCTTCGACGCGAATGTTTTCGTGGGCAGCATTTTGTAGAATAGAGCAGCCTCATCAAGATTGTACACATCCGCTGCTTCGTATTTCGTGAGCAGCGGAGCCAAGGTGTGCTGCTCCCAGCCGTCGACAACGCTCTGGTCCGCGCTGCCGCTTTCACCGCAAACAGTCACAAAAGTCAAGTTGTTGCGCTCCTTGAAGCGGCAAAACCACCCATTGCTGCATTTAAAGTCTTTGTGGCCAAGCTGCAGCGCCAGCTGGTTAGCTTTTTCCCGCAAAATAGTCCCGTTGACGGGAAGGTGAGCTGCATTTGCTTTCTGGAGCCAAGCAATTAAAGCCTCTTCAACGTCGGCGTATGTAGGAGGGCGTACTCGTGTGCGCTTTGCCGAGTGCGTCTTGTTGTAGGCATCGATTATCTTCTGCTTGTTCTTGATAATGTTGCAAAGCGTTGACAAGGGCACGTGGTGCTTTTCGGCGAGGGCCGTTTTCGACGCTGTCGACTTGCTGGCTTCTTCGATTAAGCAAACCTTTTCTTGGAGTGACAGGCTTTTATACTTCGGCATCTTCTGAGCGCGCGGCAATTAAACAATTCGCAGGGGAAAAACAAAAAAAGCACAGGCGGACACACACACACACCAGGCAGACGAATGCTCACTGACGCACAAGGCTTACAAAACGTACACACACTGCGTTGTTGAAACCATGATGATGATGGTAGATCGCAACAGCACACATCGCCGCCTGGCGTTTACAAAAATTGCTCCAACATGGCGTCTATGACGTACCTTTAGTACAAAAAAAGTTTGCGGCCTCCAAGATCATGATTTACCTCACAGCTCGGAAGCGCTCCAACATGGCGTCTATGACGTGCTTTCAGTACAAAATACGCGGCCTCCAAGATTGTCGCCTTCTATCCCACAGATCAAAAGCCGCGATCGTGTGCAAATTAACCGGGAAGTCACAGACTAGCCGTTCCAATTATCCGGTTAAATTTACATGTAAAAACTCGGGACCGCACAAATTATACAAATTATCCGGGATTTCCAATTAACCGAGTACAAATTACCGAGGTTTTACTGTATTACAGCTACTGCAATACAAAACATGTTTTGGGGTCCAAGGTGGTAAGAGAGACATTGTCATGAGGAAAGGGGCCCAAGGCACGCGCCACAGGGCGAAGTATGAGAGATGGCGTGCCAAGTAACGGAAAGGCGCCAGAGTGCACGCGCCGGTGACACGCTGGTGTTCGTGGTTGGTCGACGACGGGCTTCGCGGCACGCGACCCGAGCAGAGATCGGTGATCGAGAAGGCTGAGCTGGCATTCTCTGCGCGGCACCGGTCGACGAAGGTTGTCGGGACAGCTACGGTCTGGTGACGAGGAGGCGAGGGCGTCGGGCTCCGGGGTGCCGTCGATCTGGCTTACGATCGAGCACGGACTTCGGAGTGGCAGCGGCCGAACTTCAGCAGTTCCTGGCGTACCCGCAGCTCTCCACCCTTCGCCGGCAGAACGGGACGACCGGCAGAAGAATCGCTGCAGAGGGCCGGTCTTGGTTGGAGACCGAGCATCACATAGGGGGAGGCCTAGGCTGGGTTAGGCCTAAGCGGTGACCCGCCACATCACAGGCGAAGCAAAGCGGCGGACAAGGACGGACCTTGCGTGAGCAGCGGCCACCACCAGCAGCATCTTTGACGACAGCTACGGGACATGACACCCTAAAGAGCTTCGACTCGGAACCACACCGCGTCGAAGGCAACGTAAGAGCGTCCAACTGCACTTTGACCGGCAGGAAACTAATGCGCCAGCGCCTCCTCTATGCTTTCAGTGCCCGGCGAAAGAACGGAGGACAATAGGCCGCCGCCGTCGGCGTTAGTACAACGCATTCCCGCCAGGTGCCTCCACCTAAATAGGGTACCCCGACGCTGGTTTCAAGGCGGCGGATGCGGTGCGCGCGGTGGCAATGCGGCAAATAAAAACGCAGCAAGACGTTTCTCCCACTCTGTTTCCCGCAAATGTGGATAAGTGGCGATGTTTATTTTAACATATCTTGGGAGACAGATGAGTAGCACTGGGTGAAGGTACCAAAGAAAAGCAGAACCGAGAAAAACTACCGCGAGACTGAAGCAGATATTACAGAATGTGTATGGATGTGCTCGTGCCACTTGAATCCATAGGGAACTTAGCTTTAGTGCATTTCTGGCCCCTTAGGATGATGCAACACGCGCAGCACCGTAGCAGACTAAGAATGCTCCATTAAATCAGTAATGTTGGGTTGGAAGAATGCATACCCCGCAGGGGCGTCTGCGTGAGCAGACGTTTGGTGTGTGGCGACACCACGGACCCGAGCCAACGGGGGGGTTTCGACCCCCTCCCACGCCTAGCCGTGCGTGGCTCAGCCGTGTCCGGGGAAAAGGGGATCCTGGGGGTTGAGCCGACGCCGGGTGATTGGACCTTTAAGGCCCCCCGGAAGAGGCAACACACCCCTTTGGCCCCGGCTTCACGTAGACGGCACCTCCGGCCTGACCCGACCGGGGGAAATCGGCAGTCGCCTTTTCCTGTCTCTTTCTCCACATCTTCGTCTTTTTCTCCTACTTTACATCTGTCCTGTCTTCTCCTCTCTTCTGTTTACTTCCAAACTTCCTGGCGGCGAGGGTTAACCCTGTGTAGTTGCCCAACCTTGGGTAGTTATATTCGGTTATAGCGGCGATGCATGGCTGACGTCTCCAAGTGTTTACTATTAAACCTTGTAGCGTCCCCTTGTTGGGCTCGGTGGTGGGTGGCCACCATCGCCGCCGAACTTTACACAATCTGCATGGCTAACATTTCCCCCCCCCCTCCCTGATCGCCGCCCGAAAAGGTGGCGCACCGAAGAACCGTTCCTATTCTCAAAACCAAAGGAGTCCTTCCCCAAGTTTCATGTCGTGCATAGTCAGAAAGACAATAAAACAGTCCGAGCAATCTCACCTTTTCTTGTCTCGAAAACACTCACCGAAGCAATCGGCCCAGGATATCATGTAACCAAGTTGGGAAGCGGCGACCTCCTTTTGGAGGTTCGCGACAAGCTCCAATACGAGAACTTATCTAAACTGGTAGCGTTTGGGGATGTCCCAGTTTCCGTAGGCCCACACAGATCCATGAACACAGTCCGCGGTGTCGTCTCTGATGACGACCTTCTGGAATTATTAGAGAGTGAATTATTGGAAGGCTGGCAAGACCAGAATGTAGTGAAGGTCCAAAGAATAGTGATACGCCGAGACAACAAAGAAACACCAACGAAACATATAATTATCACCTTTGGTACCAGTGACTTACCCGATTCCATTGAAACCGGCTACTGCAAGCTCCGTGTCAGGCCTTACATACCAAATCCACGTAGGTGTTTCAAATGTCAGCGCTTTGGACATGGGTCGCAAAGCTGCAGAGGGCGCGCTACTTGCGCAAAATGTAGCTCCAAAGAACACTCATCGGAAAATTGTACTGCTGCAGCCCGCTGTGCCAATTGCGAAGGAGACCATCCCGCCTACTCGCGATCGTGCCCATCCTGGAAAAAGGAAAAACAAATCCTTGAGCTTAAAGTAAAATTCAATCTGTCTTCAATTCATCTGGACTGCCCAGAAAACGGCGCGTTCCCTGGTGGAACAGTGAGTGTCTCAATGCGCGCAAACAACAAAACAAAGCATGGAGGCGTCTTCGAGACTCACCGACCACCGAGAACCTTGTCAATTTTAGAAACATCAAGTCTCAAGGTAGGAGAACGCGTCGACAGGCCAGAAGGGAGAGCTGGCAGAAGTTTCTATCTGGCATCAACTCGTATACACATGAGGCAAGAGTCTGGAGCATGGTCAGTAGGGTAGTAGGACGAGAAGCACATCCTCTTCCTCTAGTAAACACACAAGGCAACGGTTTGGAAGACCAAGCGAACTCCCTCGGTGCCCACTTCGAACAGGTCTCCAGCTCATCCCAGTACAGTCCAGCGTTCCAACGTTACAAAGCAAGAATAGAAAAACAAAAAATAGAACGCAAAGTCGCAAGCAATGACGCATACAATGAACCTTTCATCTTAGCAGAGCTACAAGCATCGCTAAACTGCTCTAACAAAACCGCCCCAGGCTCCGACCGAATAGTATACGAAATGCTGAAACGTCTTCCCCCTGAAACCCAAAAAACCCTCCTCTCCTTGTATAATGCCGTTTGGTTCTCTGGTGAGATTCCCTCCGCCTGGAAAGAAGCCATCGTTATTCCGATCCTTAAACAGGGTAAGGACCCATCTTCAGCATCAAGTTACAGGCCCATAGCATTGACGAGTTGCCTTTGCAAGGTCTTTGAGAAAATGATAAACAGGCGACTGCTGCACTTCCTTGAAACAAATAGCCTACTTGACCCATACCAGTGCGGGTTTCGAGAGGCTAAATCCACTACTGACCACCTTGTCCGTATCGAGGCACAAATTCGTGATGCTTTCATTCATAAACAATTTTTTCTTTCTGTGTTCCTCGATATGGAGAAGGCCTATGACACAACGTGGCGCTTTGGCATACTCCGAGACCTGTCACACTTAGGTGTGCAGGGCAGAATGTTCGCAATAATTGAAAGCTACCTGTCCAATCGGACATTCCGTGTTCGAGTAGGCACTGTGTTGTCCCGCACATTTGTCCAAGAAACAGGAGTGCCGCAAGGAGGTGTATTGAGTTGTACACTTTTTATAGTCAAAATGAACTCCTTGCGCCTCGCTATCCCACGAAATATGTTTTACTGCACATATGTTGACGATGTACAGGTCGGTTTTAAGTCGTGTAACCTCTCAACGTGTGAACGTCAGGTTCAATTAGGTTTGAACAAGATCTCTCATTGGGCAGATGAGAATGGTTTTAAACTGAACGCGCAAAAGAGCACCTGCATCTTGTTCTGCCGGAAGAGGGGCGTGCATCTCGATCCCGAGATTGACCTGCATGGTCAACGTCTGTCTGTAAAGTCTGAGCATAAGTTTCTGGGCCTAATATTGGACGCAAAACTAACCTTCATACCATATATAAAGTATTTAAAGAACAGGTGCTTAAAGACAATGAATATTCTGAAAGTGTTGTCACGCACTACGTGGGGTAGTGACAGGAAATGCCTGATGGATTTGTATAGAAGCCTCGTACGCACGCGCCTAGATTACGGTGCCATAACCTATCAGTCTGCGACACCATCAGCCTTAAAGATGCTCGACTCTGTCCACCATCTAGGCATTCGCCTTTCTACGGGTGCCTTTCGAACTAGCCCCGTAGAAAGCATGTACGTAGAATCAAATGAATGGTCGCTCCACCTGCAGAGATGTTACATGTCCTTTACATACTATCACAAGGTTAACGCAGACGAGGAACATCCCACTCACTCCACAATTAATGATTTGTCCAATGCTGCCTTGTTTAACAATCGTCCTTCGCTGAGACAGCCCTACTCACTCCGTGTGAGGAGCCTCGCTGAGGAAACAGGCGTGCCACTTCTAGAACACCGTTTGATGGCTCCCGCAGCATATCCGCCGCCATGGCAGTGGCAGGTTATTGACTGCGACGTATCCTTCGTGGAAGTTACTAAACACGCACCTACTGCATACATCCGCACACACTTCCTCGAACTTCAACATAAATACACTTGCCCAGAATTCTTTACAGATGCGTCAAAGTGTCATACTGGTGTGTCCTATGCAGCTGTTGGCCCATCTTTTTCGAAATCCGGTATTCTGCACCCGCAAACAAGCATCTTCACCGCAGAAGCCCATGCGATATCTGTAGCCGTCAAGCATATCAAGGAATTAGAACTGCAACGCGCGGTTGTATACACAGATTCACTGAGCGTCGTTACAGCTTTGAAAACTCTGAAAAAACATATAAATGCTGTCCTTGTATCACTTTACTCTCTTTTATGCACGATCTACGCCTTAAAACGACAGGTTGTGGTGTGCTGGGTGCCAGGGCACCGCGAGATCACTGGAAATGTGGTGGCGGACCAGCTGGCCGGGTCTGCGCACGACCACGCACCCGCCAATACATCCATGGCCGTCCCTGCACTTGACATGAAACCTTTCCTACGACGGGAGCTCAGGGCGTGCTGGCAGCGCCTATGGGATAGGCAAACGGATAACAAATTGCATGTTATCAAACCGAGACTTGAAAACTGGCCAACAGTATCCCGATCACGCTACACACAAGTCACACTTACCAGGCTACAAATAGGACACACTCACTCAACACATTCACACCTTTTGTCTGGTGGTGATCCGCCATTATGTGAGAGATGTGGAGAACCACTTACGGTTCTCCACATCCTCGTCCAGTGCAATGAGTTAGATGCTCTAAGAAAAAAGCACTTTTTACTACCCTACCGACAGCAGCTCCCACTACACCCTGTGATGCTCATCGGTAGGGATCCGCTTTTTAAACTTCAATCACTATTCACGTTTTTAAATGATGTACAGAGTTTTCACACCATATTCCGAGGTGATCCGTAGCACGACCTCTGTACCGAGGTCGCGGCTGCGGTGACTACATCCCCGCCATGTTTTATTATCACGACCTTTCGCCATCCACTTTAGCTGCACATATTCCACGTCACTGTCATGATTTTAATAACTGTATCTTTTTACCCGCGTTAGCGCGAGGAATTTTAAGGCCCCTATACAGCCATGCACCATATCATTGTTCACATCTCTTGTCTTCTGAAATGGCGCTCTTTGGCCATCAATTGGCCCTTGCGCCATAAAACAGCACACATCATCATCATGGAAGAATGCATACACTATGTGCTAAATCACCTCAGCAGAATCTATAATATATATAGTGAATTGTTGAGTTTACAGAATTCGAACATCATGCAAGGACCGTCTAGAATGAACTTTAATGAACTACATTCAAAGGATGTTTATTTTGAAACTATTCTTATTTTTCATATTTATGTGCACAATTGTGCAAAGAGCGCCTGAAAGTGTTGCACTGCTTATCACAGTTTAAGGCACTTCCTTGAAAGTGGCTTTTGACCAAAGTACTTGTAAGCATCATGCTTGTCTGTGATGCTAAACGCATAGTTTGTAAGCAGACGCCGCAGGAAACGCACTGAAATAAGTTCCATCAGCTTCTGTCGATGCACCACGTCATTCTCTTTGCACTGCAGCAACTTTGAGGCGCACAGAGCTGGAATAGCGTGTGCCACCAAGCTAGTCATCGGTTTCTGAAGAGTTAGATTTTCCTTCAGGGCTTGCTCAGCGCAAGCACGCAAGGTGTCCAGCACAAAAAGCAGCTGGTCAGAGGGATATAAAAGCCCCCCACGATCCTGGCTGCGAGTGAACACCTGCAATGGCTGATTTGTTAGTGGCTTGGATGCAATTGCCACACAGTTTTCGCAGTTCATCTGCTCACTGATTACGCGGACAATATAGCCACCGACATAGACAGTCGCAGATATTTGCAGGGAAGGCATGTACACTGGCAAAACAGTAGTTTTGAGCCTTTGAAGAACATTCAGAGCAACTCTTCCCAGTTGCGAATGTGGCTGAACAGATGTTTCTGGCTTCTCAGATACAGTTAGTGACATGGTGGCTGGCTCACTGTGTGCCACATTTGAAAGTGGATTGGATGCGGCTATTCCGATTTTCAGCACTTTCTGAAGCCCTGAAAGGGCAGCACGAACATCTAGTGCATCATTGCAGCCAGCCGACCTTCGAAGTGTTCCGAATAAACTCTCTATTGGGTCACTGTTCAACTTCCGTGTTAACACAAATGCAAAATTTTCAACACTCAATAGGTGTTTTACGCAGGCCACAGTGCTGTACGTGGTAGTCAGGAATGCCTCGTATGTTTCCTTTGTGAGAAACTCACGAGGATGGGTGCACCTCGTCTTCAATTCATGGAGATACATTGGCATTGTGACCTCTAGCCACTCAAGCCGGGCATCTTCCGTGCTGTCATATTCCTTAACATCTGGAAATTTCTGGCGCAGATGTTGAACAGTATTACTGGTGTCATGGAGAACAAACCAGCGATAGAAGTTCTTCATAAAAGTGATGGTCGGGCCTGCACCTGCGAATGAAATGTGGCAAGTGTGACCAGCTTGCTCCATGAGGTGTTGCAAAACAGCTGTTACAGCAGGAGATATGAGTTGAATGGCCCTCACCACGTTCATCTTTTCTATATTATTAGGAAAAACATGTTTCCGACTGAGGTAACGTACCGGCTTCACATTCAAGTTCTTTTGAAGCTCGTACACATCTTTCACGTACGACGCTGAAATTTCCCCTTTGGGTCCAATGTCATGCGCCAAAAACTGAGACCGCACATTCTTTAGCACATGGCAGGGGTCAAAGCTCATGAACAGCGGCCTATCTGGGTCACAAGGATGTTCAGTTCTGTAGGTAACGATGCCATTCCCTAGAAGTCTCATGGCTTGTACATTTACCTTGTAGTTGTCAGTGACAAGTCTGATAATACGGAAACCGCAAGACTCAACTTTCTTCATTATGATGACCGTCAACTCGTGAAGCTGGGTACCGGTTAAACCCTTTGTGAAAAAGTAACCAACAGGGATTCTGTACGACGATGAAAGTCCACTTACAAGAAAACACAAAAGAGAGTTCGCTAACACAAGGCCATTGCTAGCATTCGGCAAGCTCGTGTCTGCCTGCCCCACAAAACAGTCCTGTTGCTTGTTGTACTGGAGCTTCTCTTTAATGCGCATCTCATCAATGATGAGAGAACACATTCTTGACTGAGGCGCCTTGAGATTTTCAAGCTCTGCTTTGAGGCGAGCTTCAACAAGTTCTGTGAAGCCTGTTTCACTGTTCTGTATCCCAATATAAGCAGACAGTGTCTTTCTGCCAGGAAGTTTGAAAATTCCATGACTCCGCATATGCTCATAGGCTCTTGTGGAAAGGTGTCTCAACACAACACATTGACGGGTCGTTTCTTCAGACCATGTTGGCCTTTTCTTTTTAAAATTTCTCACCTGATCAAGCAAAATTAAAGCAGAAGACTCATTTTCCATTGCTTTTTGCCGTATGTAAGAAAGATCCACAGCGAGAGAATCCTCCCGAAGCTCCTTTAGCAGCTGCTTGTACTTGTCAACAGTCTGCGTCAGTCGCAAAATTTGGCTTCTTAGGTCTCTTTGTTTTCTTTTCCACTTCGCTCGTTCTGTTGTCAGCCGACTTGTTGGTGCCCTAAAGTCAACTTGGATGCTCCGATTCTTCGTATTAACTTTACCATCGTAGCGGTCCGCAGGTTCACTGACAGGTGTTGTGTCCATCAGAACATCTTCCTCAGTATGCGGCTCGTCCGAGGCTACGGGCTGTAGCGAAGTAGAAGTCGATGCGGTCGCGGCTGAAGCGTCCGTCGACAGTGAACACGTGAACTGTTGGGCTCGTTTTTCGATGCTCGCTGTGCTCCTGTCTCGTGTTGCCTTCGTTTGCAAATGATGAGGGAAGTCATCAAAAACGGAAGGTACAGTACCTTTCCTCAGTCGGCGTCTTTTGCCTTCAATGAAATCTTCGTTTTTGAAGTGGCGACTGCAAACCTTTGTGTAGCACGATCTGTCATTCGGTTTCCAGCCGTCGCGCCGAACTGCAGTTATCCACTTCTCTCTCAGTGGCAAGTCTGATGGAAATTCGTGGAATGAAAGCCCAGGAGTCTTCTTTTTTTCGTCTGATTTGCACAGAGGCACGCAACAGTAGGCCATGTCAGACCGAGTAAGACGTCGCTAAAGCACAAGCAGCACAGCAAGTCGCGAAATCCCAAATGGCAACGCGAGCCTCTGGAAAAGAAACCCTATTTACGTGGCGCCCCCTCGCGGCTGCCAAGCGCGCTACGTGAACGGAGACGCGACGGCGCTGAGAGCGTGAATTGCCGGGCACTGAATGCGCACGTAAACGCGAGGCACAGGGTTGAGAGACTCCCGTAGGGACTGCGCCCAACGCGGAGGATCTGTAGATCGGCTATTTAGTTCGTTAGCATAACTTGTTTTAGTTTTCTTTTGTGTGCAGTTTGATGTTTGATGTGTCTTGGTGTGTTTTATAAAGTAACGTCTTTGTTTTGTTAACGCTTTACGCTTCTCGCCTCGTCACTCTCTCTCAATCCATCGGAGCAAGCGCTCCCGAGATCCTCATACACAAACTCGTGACATAAATTCCAATTTATGTCACCGTGTCAAATAAAAGAAAGCAAAAGTTTTTCCTCTGCGCTTAAAAAGTACTTTCTTCAGAAAAATGAACAGGAACACTAGCACACACCTTGTTGTAATCTCTGCTTCGTTATATGTTGATCATATGCCAAACAGAATCATTCTTCACATGGTTTATGTACTTCTCTGTATTCATACTTCATGTGTAGCATACATACAATCCGTTGCATGCATGCAAAACATGTTGCACGATACTGCAATTGACCTATCACAAATATGTTTCCTTTTTATATTTTGCTCCATTTTTTTCTTGTTATGATTGAAGTGTACTTATAAAATATCTGCATTATTAACACAATCTGTTCCTTTAAATGCATATTTATTTAGACCCCATACTAGCCAGTGGGTATGGGTCTAACCAGTGTTGTGTATTTTTATGTGATAAGAGAGCTTGAAATAAAAAAAATGATTGATTGATTGAATTCCAAGTGTCCAGAGCACCCTGTATGGCAGCATGTGGCAGGCCGTCGCAGGCACTCTGGATGTCCAGCAGGACGAGAGGAGCCACCTCCTCTCTGCTCTTGGACTCCTCCGGGCTCGAAACCACGTCCGCAATTGAGTCGGCTGTGCAGCGGTGGCGCCGGAAGCCCGTCTGCTGCTCCTGTAGAAAGCCCACCGCCCCTTCAATCCAGCTCAGGCGTGCCAGGGTGATGGTCTCGTCGACCGGCTGTCGGCCCTCCTCACACAAGTTTGCGGGAAAGCAGGGCGACGACAGCAACATCCGAACCAACTCGAAACATTGGTTCAATGAGTAAAGAAAGTTGTTTTCCGACACCGCTTCACTGCATTTTCATTCCCGCATATAAAGAAAACTGGCCCGTTGTATATATATATATATAGAGAGAGAGAGAGAGATGAGTAGTAGATCCTCGGAATTGGCAACAAAAATGGGGAAAGCGTTTATTCAACGTTTCAGCCGGAGACCGGCCTTCATCAGGAAGGCCTATGGTTGTATTCCCGCTTCTATATATAGCTGTCTGAGAGAGCTTTCCCTTTAAAAAAACATGAAGAAAAGAATGTAGAGAGAATAAGAAAAGAAAAGAAACAAAACGCAGTAAAGATAGAGAACCTGAAAAAAACAGACCGAAGAGTGGAAGAAACACAGACGACGTGCGTCATATGCGAGCATCATCTCCCCCCTTTTCCACTCCTCCCCTCTTTACGAAGTGGTTTTCGTGGCCGGACCCAACAGTCATGTGTATTGTTCACGCCACCTTCAGGTGTGTCGATGTCAAAAAAACAGAAAAAAGGAAGGAAGAAAGAAAACGGGTGGGGGTGGGTGAGTACAATGGCCAAGATAGCTTGGCCAGGGCGTGAGGCTCTGCAGCGTACTATGCCGCAAGCTTTCTTTGATTCATTTGGGTGTGAAGTTTCTGTAATTATCAAGTGCTTCGAAATTAAAATTGAAAGGCCGTCATCTCTACTTTGCAGATGCGAAACGTCGTAAACATATAAAGGAAGCAACACTGCAAAGTTTCTCAGTGCAATTGCGCCACAGGGTGTAGTAATATACATTTCAGAAGGCTCGGGAGGCCGCGTCAGTGATAAGCACATTACAGAACACTGTGGCTTATTGGACAACTTGTTTCCAGGTGATGATGTCCTCGCAGATAGGGGGTTCAACTTGGAGGACAGTGTTGTTTTTTATTGCGCGTATCTCCATGTCCCAGCATACACAAAAGGGAAAAAGCAGCTGTCTCCTGAAGACGTGGAAAAAACAAGGAAGCTTGCAAATGTTAGGATTCACGTGGAGCGTGTTATTGGCCTGATCAGAAATGAGCATAGGTCGGCAGTGTGGGACAACACTCACTCACACTCACTCACCGTAATTTTTCCAGCACCCGCACTCACTCACACTCACCTCCACTCACATTCACTGGCACTCATTCGCACTCACCTCCACTCACACTCACAGGCACCAGCGTGTCTACCAACCGGGAAAACCAGGAAATCTCAGGGAATATGATCAGTCTGGAAAATCTCAGGGAAAACTCAGGGAATTTGGGCTTCTCTCAGGGAAAATCAGCTCAAGTACGAAAGTCGCGGTAACGCTGGCTCTAACAATGCACCTTTCGATTGAGTTTATAGCTCAACTCGCAGTAATTGAAGGGAAGAGTGCCCCCCCCCCCCCCTTTTTTTTTTTCATCGCTCTTCGTCGCGCTAATCGGCTGCCTTTTTTATTATTGGCTTTGCTTGTCGCGTCTTGTTCTATGTAAAGTTCGCGGTATGTGTCTGGACGCGCTACGGCGCACACACATCCCGTGTGTGCGCCGAGCGTTGTTATATTGTGCGTTTGCTTGCAAGCAGTCTTCTCCACAAATGTTGCGGAAAAGACTGTGTGGAGGTAGAGGACGCGCGTCTACACGAAGCTGCGCGCCTCTCCATAGGGAGAAGACGCGGCGCCGATTCTACACGCCACGCGGTGACGCGTGACGCATCGTGCGGCCTGTAGCAACGCCGCTGGGCAACGCCATTTCGTGGTTTCGATTTCTCAGCGCGGCGGATGCATCTCGATGGAGGCGAAATGTTTTAGGACCGTGTACTGTACGACGTCAGTTAAGAAACCTCGGGAAGTCAAAATTTACGGAGTTCTCCACTACGGCCTCTCATAATCATAGCTGGTTTTGTGACGTAAAACCCTACAAATCAATCAATTATCTACGCTTACGAGGGATTATTGCTGTTCTTAATTACCGAGTTTATTCTGCCCAAGGCAGCCACACGCTGAGAAGATACCGTGTGTGTGCCAACACAGCTGCTGGTTGCTCCAAGATGAGAACAGAGATGCGTTTTATGTGCGCAACTGCGATAAGGCGCTGTGCGTAGACTCGTTTTTCAAGGAATACCACGTTCTAAAATACTATTGAACAATTTGCAGTATTTGCTCGATTTTACCGCGCCCTCGATTGTAACGCTCACCAGTTTCCCGCGACAAAAAGAAAGTCAAACATCGATTGTAGTGCACACCTATTTTTCGGGACACAGGAAAACGGGAGAGCTTAGTAATCAACCTTTTCACATTAATAAAACCAGATGCCGTACTCGCGTAATGAACGCACTCGCATAATAAAAGCACCGCTAACTTTAAACTACTGCAGTAGTTGATCCGCGCCGTCTCGAAGACGTTCGGCGCGCCGATTCATAGCTCCTGCGTCTCGATGAAACTTTCGCACGTTGCCGGGCGCAGCCGTGTGCAAGCTCGCAGTGGTGCATTTCTCCGTGCAATCGCAGTTCCCTCACGCCTGCTACCGCATGCTGCCATGCGTGCTGCGGAAGCTGGCGCAGCTAAGCCTAAGCATGGTCGGGGCGTGATCTCCGAGATTGCATCGCGGCAATCTCGGACGTCAAGCAGCGCGCACGGCTGAGAGGCTCTGCCTCAGCACGGAAACGAGGGAGAAATGCGATGATGAGCCGTTTTGCGTATGGCGATGGGAAACATCTATTCTCCCGTTACGGCCACCCGCAAACGCTATTGAAAGTTCGCGCCGCTGGGCATCTCAGACTTCGCTTGGCCGCAGAATGGCCAAGCTGGCGCGGCGATTATCAACGGCCTACGTACGCGTAATGTGCGTCGTGGCAACGTTGCGTGGGGGACCGGCGGCGACATAGAAACTACAGAAACTATGCGCGCCAAAGACCGCCGCGCCGCTAGTTTGTTTTTTTCGGCAGTAACCGTTCGGCAGCTCCCGAAGCGCGTAGGAGGCGGCCATTTTCCTACGCGCCTCGGTATGGTAACGGCGTCGTTCGTTCGCATATGATTTTTGGACCCGTTTTATAGAAAAAGAAGTGTGCATTAGATTAGATTAAATACGGTTTAAGCGATGCTGACACGAAAATATAGCTCCTGATTCTTTTTTTAAAGAACAATGTTTTCGGACCTTACGCATTTCGTACATTCAAAATCCGCAATTTCACAAATTGACCGTCCGGGAAAGCTTATTTCTTTTTGTTTCTTTGGTTTTTTTTGGTTTCTTTATTGACCCTGAAAGAGCTTAATAATCCTTATTAGTGATGACAATGGGTGACATAGTGCCTACTCGCATCGACATGAAGAAAGTTATGTGCCACTCAGGGAATTTCACAAAATACTCAAGGAAAACCTGGAAATCTCAGGGAATTTAGCAATGTCAACTTGGTAGACACCCTGGGCACTCACTCGCACTCACTTCCACTCACGCTCACCGACACTTACTCGCACTCACACTCACTTTCACTCACGCTGCCCGGCACTCACTCGCACTCACTTCCACTCACACTCATTTGGACTCACTCGCACTCACTTCCACTCACACTGCCTGGCACTCACTCGCACTCACTTCCACTCATTTCCACTCACACTGCCTGGAACTCACTCGCACTCACTTCCACTCACACTGCCTGGCACCCACTAGCACTCACTTCCACTCACACTGCCCTGCACTCACTCGCACTCACTTCCACTCACACTGCCCGGCACTCACTCGCACTCACTTCCACTCACATCGCCTGGCACTCACTCGCACTCACTTCCACTCGCACTCACTTCCACTCACACTGCCTGGCACTCACTCGCACTCACATCCACTCACACTCATTGGCACTCACTCGCACTCACTTCCACTCACATTGCCTGGCACTCACTCGCACTCACATCCACTCACACTCATTGGCACTCACTCGCACTCATTTCCACTCACACTGCCTGGCACTCACTCGCACTCACCTCACACTGCCACTCCACGAGGCACGGTCTGGTCCAATCAGGAACGCAGGCACAAGATCGGACCATAAGTGGGCACAACGGTCTCATGCACGCACATGCAAGCAACCGGCGCCATGTCACGTCGGCAGGGGAGAAGTAAAGGAAGAAGAGGTGTGCGTCCGAAGGAGGCGCCGCTTGTACACACACGCGCACACACACACAGCTACGTGGCTTCCAACACGCATGTCTCGACGACTCGTCGGCGCCTCCCCGAAGGCGAGGCGTCTTACGCCTCCCGGCTCTTTGGAGCCGTCTGCGTAGGTCTTCGCTTGCCTGATTTTGGATATCTCAGCGCTTTGCGCTCTGGCTAACGGTTACCGCAAAAGCGAAAAGTAACATTTGCTGTAGTTGGAATGAGTGTGCATGCTCAGCAGTTTCGGTGAACATTTTTATTAAAAACCTGTATCGGCATTTTGGTTGAATAATGGATCACATCACAGTGCATCCTGTCATGTATTTCTCGTGATTTCTATTTTTTACTCACGCCGAGCTTAGTGCTACTATTAATTTCATGCATTAATTCTGCTAGTGTTTTCCATTGTATAAATTGCTTGATTGTGTTTATTTTGGATTTACATGTATGCCCTCCCTGCAACGATCTCTTGTGAGATCGGCAGTAATCCCATAAAAATAAACCCTGCACTAGTTATGTTCACCTGCTTCAGTAAACTGAAACGCAATCCGGGCTGTTATCGCTGCAGGAAATGAAATATTTGTGACCCTCGGCCGGCCTAACAACGAGTAGTATTCTGCGGAAGAGCTGTATGCACAATAAATAAATGCTTGCAGCGCGACAAATCTGTACAAACTACAGCATGTGGTACGCGCAAGTTTGGCAGGGCTGGAGAAACCTACCTGGCTTCTAAACACTTCCGACTGGGAGGACGAAGCCAGCAGAGCGCGAAAAAAAAAGATAGAGGAGAGAGAGAGTGAGAACAGCAGAAGTGCTGCTGGCATAAAATCCGGGCAAGTAAACAGCACTCTCTGGTTGTGTCTTCAGTATTACACAACATGAAATACAGTGAAAACCCACGTGCAAACAGCAGAACGTATTATTTAATGTCTCAATTTGCTAAAACTGTAGGAAGTGGCTCTACGCCTCCCAAGGAAGCGCCGAAACTGGAAGGCGAGTGTCAAGTGACGAAAGGAAGCGGAGCCGCGATGAGTTTAGGATGCGGAAATATGTCTCTGTGCTTACTTTTCCAACCCTGAAGAGACTAGTGAATCAGAACATTTTGCAGCTTTTATGTCACCTTGCTACTAAGCCAGTTTAACCCTTTGCAGGTTCTTGCCGTATATGCACGGCGGCGGTTTTCTGTCCCGCAAGCAGTGTTGTACACTTTACTCCCAAACAGGAACGAAAGCTCGTTCCTCTCTCCTTCCCAATTTTGTAACGAGTTCCCGTTAAAAGTTCCTTTAATCAGAAAGGAACGCGTTCCAGTTACACTTCTTAAATTAAAACGTGTCGTTACACTTACGTTACATTTGATTTTTAACATTGAAGATAGTGTCGGATAATTGTGAACAAAAATTATGTGACTTAAACACTTTAAAATTCACTTCCAGCTGCATACATTATGCGAACTTGAAGCCTACCGGCAGCAGATTATTTGGAGATAAAAAAATATGAAAATAAATGTTTCTCGACATATTTTCAGGGAGCACCGAAGTAGTCCCGACATGTTCACTGCGACTTTGACTCTAGTCTATTACAAGTCCACCACATAATGGTTCTTCCAATAAGCAGACAGAATAGTGCGCTTCAGATGTGCAAATATATAAACTCACTCACATTCACCAATGCATGTGAGTAGCAAGCCTGCATTTAACACTAAAAGCTATAAATACTGTAGACCAGTCGATTTACATCGGGATATATATACCTTGTTCTTCACCCACGCCTATAAATACTGGAACAAGATTTCCCGATATGTCGTCATCATTTCCTGTCCTAAACTTCCGCCCTCAAAACTTGTAGCCTTTTTAAAGGGGCGATGAAGAATTCGCCATTTCTGAGCGAGTATACCGAAAGCGTTTTCGACTACTCTGCGAGCCCTGCTCAACCTATAATTAAATATCCTCTTTTGGTGCAGCTCCTCAAGTTGGCTAGTTCCACTGCTTTGTGTAGTGGAGGATTGGGCTGTGGAAGCTGTGGTGCTCCCAGTGAGAACAGGATGAAGACCTGTAAGAAAGCACATGTCTTGAAATGAAGCTGAAGTGCCGAAAGTATGCACCCCACGTGTCTACCCATATGACAAAGTTTGTTGCATACAATTACTTGCACTTTTTCTCAAACACCGATGTTTTAAATTTACATTGAAATGCATAGTTCCTCTGATGCTTGCTATGATATTACCTCGACCAAATAAACATTAAAGTTGTGCAGAAAACTTCGTCAAAACAAACAATCTTTTGGCACCAACAAGCACATCAATTGTAAGTACTTGTACTCTAGGTTGTGAGTAGTGCTGGTGCATCCAGAAAAGAACGCTAATTTACGATGTCTTCACTTGCACAGTTCTTGACGAAATGAATGCTTGGTAAATACGCATTATGGAGCAAGCAAATTTGTCAAGTGATCAATATTATGCTGAACTGCATTATTGGTTTAACAATTGCAAGGCTATGGCTACACTATAAACATGAGCATTTATAATATCTCCTCTTACTTTTCTTAGAATATGGCCTCATCATGTATGTCTTAAGAGGAAATGCCTCGTCACCAGCAAAAAAATACGGCATGTTGCCAATTGTTCCAAGGCTGGTATCCGGTGGAACTCCAAGAGTGCCATCGGCCACCATGGGTTGCAGTTTACTTCTACTGAATATGCCGCCATCTGACTCGCTTCCGTTGTGGCCAACCTCAACATACAGGAAGCTACAGTGAAAAAAAAATCATTCTAAATGTTAACATTAATGTTTTACAGGCACCATTCATCAGGATTCGAATTTGTGAATTTGAACAAATTGCCAAGCAATATGGGTAAATGCGAATAAACAATTTAGAGCATCCATCAAATTTAAGCATAATAATTAGCCTACAACTACGATACAGCACAGCTGACTTTCCTCAAAGAATTAAATGTTGGGCTAGTTGATCGTGCATAACAGGCTGAGACATATTAGCGCAAAAAACCGACAGAAGAAGACGTTTTTTGCGCTAATATGTCTCAGCCTGTTACGAATTTTCCTTGACCTATGAGTTTTCATATTGATTTTTTGGCTAACTATTTATGTTTTGATGAATGCAAGTACAGTTTCATTACTGTATTGAGGAAAACAAAATAAGTAAATGGTGAATAACTGTGCTGTGATAATAACAGACAGCTGAGCTAGTTGGTAAGTATTCATTCTAAAAAGTAGGGCGTGGTGTCCTCACTTCTTGTGTCCATGTTTGCACGCCCTCCCTTCTAGAATATGTCTTGATACAAGCAGTATACGCGGAATATAATTATATGTAGCACAGAACCATGCCGACCGGTGGCTGCGTCTCCAATTGGAAATGCACACAGCATTCGTGATAAGCTGGGCTGCCTGCTCAAACTATAATTACTGACATACAAAGCCATATCAGTGGATACATACCTGTAGTTTGCATCAGCGATTGCCATCAATGATTTGCTGAATGAACACTTGTAATTCCTGTCTCGGCTTCCCGATTTTGCTGAGCACTCCACGTTCACATGTTTGCCGTCTATGGCACCCAGGCAATGTGGCATATCCCACTTCTCTTCAAAGTTTCTCAGCAACCTGCAATTGAGGTCATACAAAGCAAGGAATTGTTGCGCTTAAGAGTTTTAAAGCGACACGTTACATAAATGCAATATTGAAGTTTCATACTGATGTTAACTAAAGAGTGGCAAAAATATTGATGTGCAATGTAATTAGTGTAGGCCAACATTTGTAAGGGACAGTTGCCACATAAAGCATCAACTGACAGGTTACCTTTGACCATTCATCCCGAGTTGATGGAAGTGCCACGTATATGGGTCCAAGTAAGTCCCAAATTGCCTGGCATACTTCAGAGACGATGACACAGGCCGTGGATCTGCCCGCCAGAAAATTGAACGACGACGAGCGTAGCGTCTCCCCCGCCGCCAAGAACCTGAAAAAACAGATATCGGTAAATTTAAAACTGCTCTGGAACAGCCCTGTCAAGTGGCTTTGCATGACGACGATAAAACAATCACTTCAATGCATGACGCTAAAATACAAGCATTTCAACATGCAAATTGCGTCCAATATGAACCCTTGCCTGACTGCTAGAGCTAGCCGGTGTTCTGCAGGGATTGCCTTTCAGTAGTTGGTGTCATTCTTTTAGATGCGAAGCAGCTCTTTGACTAGCCTGTGCAACGCCCTTTGTGCGTCCGTACGGCGAGGGCGAGGGCAACGCGCTGCCCTCGCCGCAGGTGTTGGAGCGGTGCCAAGTAGGTCACGCCGCAGGTGCACGTTGACGTCACGCTCCCCTCACAGTGCGCGCTGACGTCACTCTCTCCCTCGCCTGCCGCACGCTCGCCGCAGCTGCCGCCTCGTCCGTTCGCCCGCAACACCTGCCGCTACCGCTGCTCGCTCTGCTACCGCGACCGACAAAAAATTAACACCACCTCCCCAAAGGGAACCCTGATGGGATGCGAAGCATCCGCGTTAGCGCCGTTCAACCCGTGACGCCACCCGTGCGCAACGCTGCTGCTTCGCATCCCATCAGGGTTCCCTTTGGGAATGGATGGATGGACTCTAGTGCATGGACTTTGGGAAGATGGTGTTAATTTTTGATCCTTGGCCTGAGCATTTCCAACAGTGTGTCGAAGCAGCTCGGGGACATCCTCAAATAGCTGCAGAATAAACACATGTGCCAGGCACCTTGAAAAACACGTGCAACTTATTGCTTACAGTTGCACACATCACTAAAAAACCTAATGAACTTTGATTAGTTCACAATGGGTACTCACTCTCGGTAGTATTCCATGTCGCGAGACCGAAGGAACGGCAACAAAACGTCAGCATGGCCCATTGTGTCTCGTTGTTCTCCCCATTGCGTTCTCCCCATTGCGTGGCCCATTGTGTCTCAATTGGCCCTTGCACCATAAAACAGCACACATCATCATCATCATCATCGTTGTTGCAAAGCGGGACAGACCCACCAGCGACGTTGGCAGCGTGACTTTTCATGTGCTTCCAGCCATTCATGATGCGCCAGTAAAGCGACCGTTAAAACGCCGAGTATATAGTCTTCTTCGTCCGAACTTATCATCACAGGCGTCACAACGCAAAACAGCTGACCAGAAAAGGCGCGCCCAGCTGGGGTACACTGGCGCTCCGGTGGCGAGGGTAGAGAAGCCACGTGACGAGAAACCGCGAAGAGTGCCACGAGATGGCGGCACACGTAGGCAAAAGCGCGTGATGCCCCGCCTCTTCGGCTGCACGGGCAGCCGAGGGAGCCACGCGGTCTGAACAGGTGCGCGCACTCGCCGCCTTGCCGCGATGAAAAGCCCGCTTGGCCGCTTGGCCGCCCCGCCTTCGGTGTGAATGTACCTTAAAGGGGTCCTGAAGCACCTCTCTGACTTCGCGAAAAAACATGTTCTATCGACGGTGTAGGCTGCAATAAACAGCTCACCCAAATTCTACAGTCGTGCGCGAAGCATAGAGTTAACAGGGCAAGCACAAAGTTGTCCCTTACCCAGGCGCTCTCGCTTCAAAAAAAGGCCGGTTCTCACTCTTTTTTAATATGCTCTATGACGAAATCGAGCAGATTGCTGCTATTGGCTGGTAGCCGGCATAAATTAAGAGCGATGTTTGAACCATGTTTGAATCAAATGAACTTGGTTATGCTGTCACTGTGTATAATATCTTCTGCAAGTAAATAAACAAGATGAAGTAAACAACAAATCTATCAACTTCGTTTAAAGTTTTGATGTGAATGACGCATTTCCGGTGGAAGAAAACTGTCATCTGCACTACTCGGCGCGCTCGCGCGTCTTTTTGGCACTGTGGAGTTGGTGCTTCGTTTGTTTGAATCCCGTAAGTTTCGTCAATAATAAAGAAAAATAACGTTCGCGTATGTACCACAAGCACGCGCTTATACACCTAGGTTGTTGAAGTTGCGGTTCCTTTTTGACGCCGCGCCCTTTGTAACACCGCGGCACTATCGCGAACTTTCACTCGAAGGCAGCACACAGAGCCCGTTTCCCACGATCAGATGCAGCAGAAGCGGCGTATGTTTAAGGAAACGTGTTATCTGTCCTAACCAATTAATCTCTGGTTGCCGCTGGGAGATTCTGCTTGCGTGATAAGATGCACCTGTGCTGTGGACTTTCACCGACGGGATATGTCCTCTTGGAGTTGGCGCGCAGCCACTGCAGTGGTTTTTCGGCTGCTTCTGTGCGATCCACTCTTCAGTTTCGGCCGTGCTTAAACAGCTGTGCTGGAGCTGGCTGTCGGTTTTTGCGGATGGGCTCAATCTGGCGAATGTGAAACTCTGCACCGCAGTCGGCATCATCAAGCGAGCGCGCACTGCGCGCACACCTAACCCAGGGAGTAACGAGCAAAGAACAAACTGTGCCCTGCGCTGCCGTCGGCTGCAAAGTCAGCGACAGGAAAGGCATGAAGTCCTGATACACGCTGCCTCGCGAATGACGCCGTGTGGTGTGCATGGCTGCAGCGAGCGTATTGGCCTTCCACCCACGGAGAAGCGAAACAACCTACACTTTTGCGGCAGACACTTCGCCGTGGTGCCTCTCTTCACGTTCCCGAACTGGCGCAGGGTGAAGGAATCAGTTGGACACGTTTTCATTTGGAGCCAAATGCCCTGCCTACAATGTTTCTTCCTGGCATACAGGCAAGTGAAAAGTGCACACTTAATGTTCTTTATTTGTTGCTAACTTTTGTAGCAGTGCGATGGAACACTCGCCAGTTAAGCGCAGGAGAAAGTACTGTATATAATATTTTACGTAGTCGGGGATACAAATTTTGTTGCATGGATGGTGTAATCAGCATTCAAATCTGTAGCATGTATGTATTTATGCTTACAACACAACACCGTACGTGACAGCAGCTCAGTAGAAGTGACTCTTCTAGGTATTCGTTTTCAGAGCTTACCAATCGTTCAGTGAGGCAGAAAGGCAAATTCTGCTTCAGTTTCATTTATATAAGGCGCAATACTATTCGCATAAACGTACCAATGTTTGATTTTTTAATTAGCAATATGAGCCGAGTAAACCTTCGAAAATGTTGCAGCTCTGTGAAAAGGTCAATGCTGGTGCATGCAAGCACAACAAGCAAGAATTGATAGCAAGTACCAAATATGCATTCTTAAAGAAAGTGACAAAAAGCAAATTGGCATTCAATGCTTTATTTTTGTCAAGCGCTTTTACTAAGAAAACAGAAGTAAAACTAGCTGTACCACGTTATTGTGGCCAATGACATGTTTTCAATTAAACTGACTGCAATGTACATACACTACTGCAGGCTTTACGTTTTAGTGAATGAACTCACTTTTTCTTTACGTGTTGCATAATGTTTTTAATGATTCACTAATTTGAAAATTGTACTATTGCATTAATCAGCCAGCTGGATTACATGGCAGGCCATAGAACCTGTATGATGTAACACACGTAGTGTTGCCATTCAGTTCAGCACAGGGAGCTATAAAATGTCAAACAACATGCTTAGACTAGTTCACTGCTTAGACTAGTGTACTGCTTCATATCATGCTAAACATGCTCTGGGTGGTCCAATACAGGCGTGTTGGTCAGTAAGCACAACTGCAGGTGTGTGCATGTGGGTGCTTATATGTGTGCATGTAGTGTACATACAGAGTGTCAAGATTTCAGGGAACAGGGAGCAGTTGAAAACCCTGTCTACACATACACGTTCACTTTGTCTCTAAATTGTCATGTCTGCACCATATGTCTGCACGGCCGGAGTTTGTTTGCGAACCTCAGTGCTGTAACCCTCTATCACTTCTGTTTTGTGTTTGTTTCATTTGGAAAAGACAAATGCGAGGTTTGTCTGCAAGGTAAGGCAAACGAGGCCTTAAAGGGCAACTCCGACGATTTTGCAGTGTCCGCTGAAGTGAATGAAATTTCAAATATGGTCTCCCCGGCAATCTAATAATACATGGCAAGCCAGGTGGTTGCAAGTAAGTTAGTTACGCAGAAAATAAATTTACAAAATGTTTAGCACAGTCCCATTCGGGCCACCCCATCTTTTTGACGTCATTACCTTCAGCAGTGCCTATTCAAGAAGGCAGGCCATATAAAGCAAACCACCGATACTTCAGCGTGCAAATCATCACTGTAATGTTCAGAAAAGCTGTCGTAACTCAATACATCATTGGACGACCTCAGCAGTGTTATTCTAAAGAAACCAGGTACATATTTCTGATGGCGGGGAGGCTGTGACGTCATTTCATACACTGCTCAAGGTGTCTACCCATTTCGGTTTTGGTTTGAACGCACAGTTTGGTCGGTTATTTAAAATTTTATGCTTTTGTGAGCGAACTGGACAACCCTGGCTGCCACAGGATTGTCAGTAGTATTGGAAAACACCGACATAAGATCATGAAGAAACCGCCGGAGTTCCCCTTTAACCACATGAATAGATGTTTACTTTGCTGGAGCAGCATAGAAAGCCACTGAAAGATAACTATTTCACTACATACAACTAGTAGAACAAAAATGACACACACAGTAAAACCTTTTTGATGTATTGCAAAGTAGGAGCTATTGGCAATGTAAAGTAAGTATTTGATGCATTTGTGCATTGTGGTAATGGAAGTTGCAATACTATTCGTATCAAACATTTCACAGCTCTGTTATATTATGCACATACATGCAACCACAACATTTTGTATTTTCTGCGCACCTGATTCATTCATAGATGTGGCGCACAAGCATTACTGTTTATGCCCTAAACTTCCTGATGCACAATGGTCCACCAACCAGGAGCATGTTGATGCCCTGGTCCAGGGTCCGGGAGCACTGGGCCGCCATCTCGGTGAGCACATCTGCCCGACGTGGCCGAGGTGGGCGTGGCCGCCGAACCGGTCGTTGTGGGGGCCGCAGCGCTAGAAATATGCAATGTTTTATGAAGTTATGAAGTTATGCATTTTCCAAAATTGAAGATATATATGAAATGAAAAACGAACGCTGAATGGGGATCTTGAATATTACTTACCAGGCATAATGGCCACCTCCACTGCGGCTGCCACATCGGGCAGTTGCTGCTCAGGTACAGCTGCCAGAAGGGCGACATAAATTTTGTGAGCCGCACATACACACGCTATGAAATACAGCTCGACAGGTCCGTAATGGTGATGCTTATGAGATGATGTGCTGGATCCAGGCTCGGTGCTGGGTCCAGGCTCGGTGGTGCTAGCAGGCTGGTAAGTAAAGCACACCAATCCTTCTGTTTGCCGCACGGTGAGCTCTTACGGTGGCTATGCAACACGCAATGCTACTACACGCTCGCAAACAATAGCCAGCACTGATCAAGAAGTGAGTGATCCTGCTCATTAAAGCATGTGAGGACACATTAATGAGCGGGAATTACCGTGCTGAGGGTATTTCTTAATCATATATGAGCTAAATGGTTTTCTTAGCGCACTGAAACTCCATAACATCTCTGCACAACTGCCGTGTTTGTGGTCGTCAGCCACATTGCATTTCGCTAGGCGTTCCGACGCCAAATATCTGCACCATTGTGCACCATTTACGAAGCAACAATATATGTATATATATATATATATATATATATATATACAAAGCTTATGGTTTGGTAGTCGAGGCGGCGGCTGCCAGTGAATGTAGAGAGGCCGCACACTTGCAAAATATGGCCCTGGTAACCCGGGAGCCGCCCACTCCCCGTGCTCCTGCAAAAGTACATGTGGTTAGCAGGACAAAATTTCCAGACACCACCACACTCACCTTTGCGCCTCCTCCACGGCTCTGGAGCCGCGCCGCGCCGCAAACACCTGCTTGCGCCACCAGAGCTGCCATTGCTCGCAGGTTTTCTGTATTGGCCCCTCCGCATTCAGCGCTTCCGCTATTTCGAGCCAAAAACGTCGCCTGTCGGCTGCCGTGAAATAGCGGGTAGCGGAAAACGACCTCTGAGCCAGGGAGGGATACTGCTCTAGAAATGAGAGCAGCATCTCTCTCTGGTTCTCTGGAATGGGAGGGCCCCACACAGCAGACGACGGTTCGTCCATGGTCGAAAACCGTTGCCCTCCGTTAGTTCAAAAAACTGCGCCGGCGGCTTCATTACAAGTAGACAAATGGGCTACAAACGTAGTTTGAAACAGGGTCATCGCTAGCGCCACCACCCAGAATTTTACGGAAATACGACGTCATCTGGCGGCTTATCAAGACAACGCTTATAATAAATTGTTAAAGTAGCCATTCACTTCAAATCAAAGCTTTGAAAAACAGTGTGTACTACCTTGCTTACTCAATTATAATAATTATATATTTCTCTAACTGGACAAAACAATTCTCAATCTATTATACGGTCCCTTAGCAGACGACAAAAGTGTCTACCCTTCGCTCATTGGCTGTTTGCTCCCTCTCGTTCTCTGGACCACCCAGTTTCTGACGTCTAGAACGAACCGCCTCCGTTCCAACATGGAACGCATACAATATTGCGCCCCTAGGTACCTAGGGACAGAATGTCTAGGGATTTTCGAAAGTGGCGCCATCACTTGTTGGCGGGGTTTTTTTGCATGCCGACCGAACCACCAAGTACCGAGACCGAGCCGACACGCGGCGACGTGGCCGTGCCGCCGTGCGATGGAGTGTGCACATCTCCGAAAACGACTCCAGTGCTTGTGCGTTTCAGCAACGCAGTCCGGTGCCCCGTAGCGAGTTCGCCTTATCTATGAATGTCGAGGGCGAAGACTGTGATGTGCTGCCTTTCCACGTAACTCTAGCCGAGTTACAAGTAGGTCCCGTGCCGATCCCATGCCTATTGCACGCGTTCGCTCCCTCCTTTGAACGCGCGTCTAGGGCGGCTGTGCTGACCGCGCATCGTGCAGCTTCATTGGCGCTCTGACAGCCTAGGTAGCGAGCTTTGGTTACCCGTGCCTACTTTGCCGTGACCACCTTTGATAGATCGACGACTTCGTATGGCACGTAAGTAATAATCCCTGTTATTCGGAGCTCTGCGCTGTTACGTGCTCTGCCACATGTAATAGCCAGAATTCACAGTGTGCCAGTTACATATCGCATGTCGTGTCAAAAGCTATGCTATCGTTCTATCGCGAAAAAGTCGGGAGCAGGCTAACAAGCTAGTTTACAGTCGTTAACAAAGGTGCCAATTAATGCACTTGCGTTCTGTACATTTGCAATTGTTGCAAGTGGAAACGTTCGTTTAGTTCACTCGATGACCCAGTGAGGAAGGAGACTGCACGCCGTTCGGTTTCTCCATGTGGCCGCTCTAAATCTAGCTTATATTTGCGTGCTCACTGCTGCAAAAAAAAAGGTCCTCCTTCCCGACATTGGTTGCATATGCTGTCATCGACCATTGTGGGTTTATTTAATGCTGAAATGATTCGTAACTCCTGTCATGTCGCCGTTCCGTTGTGTACGTTACTTTCCGAGGTACTCAATTTGTTGAATGAATCAAAGATAAGAGAAGTAGCGCACACGACTGCTTGTTGTGTGCCATTTCTCTCCTCCGTGCTTTGTATTTTTGACCGATTCATTTTTTCAGCATTATGTACCATCTGACCAAGGCCTCAAAATTACTGCCATGATTTAATTTTATTATATTTGCTTTATTGTTTGGCAGGCATCATGTGTTAAGTACACAGGAACAGAAATGCTACTGGCAGCTTAAAGGGGTCGTGAAAAGAATTTGGAGATGCCGGTTTGTAACCTTCACTGCTTCAATACGCATTCGACAAGCCGATTCCGAAATATTTCGGCGAAATATTCAGTGCACATTTAACAACGCCCGTTTTAAATCTCAGCTTTCTTGCGCTCCCGAAACGACTATGCGACACTACCGGCCGGCGTGGTACTATTTGGTGACGTTGAGTTAAGATATTTTTAAGTTCAAAGGCACAGTGAACTCGCGTTTGCTCTAAAGGAATCGATTTACTTGAAAGCTAGAAAGGAAGAAAATACTTGGAAACCGTGTGGTGCCACTATTCGGAAGAAAAGCGGCAGCACGGTTTGTTTTCCCATGGCCTCCGAGGGCGCGCCAATCTCGGAGGTATGACGGCTACTAAGATGACGTCATCTGCGGAGTTGAGGGGAACGCGCGCAGTGAAACCGAAACCGCATTTTTTATCGCTCTAAATCAACGCACACGGTGCAACGGAGCAATGCATATTGTTGATTGGAGGGTCAGGACCCCGAATACGCACTTAGTACAAAATGTTCAGAAAACGTTTCACGACCCCTTTAAGTTCCGGGAACGTATACATATAAACTTTTGGCTGGCATTAGTAGTACCAGCACGTTTGGCTGTACGCAGGGCAACATAATTCTAAAAATTTCAGGCCTGACTTTGCCACCATCAGTGCTTCATATAAGGCTCAGCGTTCCTGTAAAGGAGCAATATTTCCGCATGCTTGATATGGGGGGGGGGGGGGGGCTTACTTTCATTTGTGACACCTACAGTAGATGAGTAAAGCATGCAAAATTGACATTTGTGGGACAAAGAACAAAAAACTTGACGAGAGCTACATACATATTGAGTTCAATTTCACGTTGAGTATGTGCCCCTTTTGTAAATGTAGTTTTCATCGTGCAGTTTTTGCTCTTTGTCCCACAAATGTTGCATCGACTAGCACAATGATTCGTGTTTCTACATGCAAGAGTGGCCTGACAAATTGGAATCGTTGTTGCAGAACATTACATTTTCAGCACACATACCACTGCATGCTTGTTTTGGGGGCATTGTAAATCAGGCTGCAAATTCTATTAATCAATGGTAAATGTAGCTCTGTGCTTCTCTTTATTTCAGGATTTCCCATCTAGAGAGACAAAATGGAAGGGCAGACCCAATGGGCAGCAGTTGTACAGCTTCAAGAAAGTGGCAGTGTACACCAGGGGCTGTTAATCGTCTTTATTGCCAGCAATCTGGAAAATATATACTCCTGTTATCATTGGCAGTGGTGAAAGAAGAGGCACCTTCAAAATAAGCCATTGCAGCAAGATAGAAAGGTGGCAGGGTTTGAGTGACATTTGTACAAGTTCATGGTGATGGCTGCTGTTAATTTCCTTCATTTATATTTCATACCACTTCTGGCTACAGCACAGCACTGCATTAGCAAACACTGCCTAAACATGTACCGCTGCACCTACTGATTCATCATCCATCAACATTACCGTGAAACCCAAGACTTTTTCCACATGTGGCAGTGCCCTTCCAAAGTGACACAGCGTGTTAAAATGCACTTGCTCAAAAAGACACTCTAGCTTTTTAGTTGTGTACAGGGGTATAACATAATTAGTAAGATCTGCATGTGTTCGTTGTACCCTGAAAATTTTAAAGCATATGTGCCGTTACTGTCCAAGGATGTCAATAAGAGTTTGATTTGTCTTCGCCAGCATTCAGTCTTATTTAATGACTGTCTGTCTTCAAAAGTTTGTACTAGTTGTATTACCAGCATCTGAGCAGCGAATGGCCCTATAGTCACGTTGTCTCCCTCTGCTCGTTTCAGAAGCGAGCATGAAACATTGTTACGTAAGCCATCCTCCGTTTTTTGTCATTATCATCTGTGACTAGTACTGCAGTGTGTTGGAAAAGATACTGCAGAAGTGGACCTTGCGGGTAGAAATGAGCAATGCCTTTAAATATTGCCACAACCATATTGCCATGCACATGTGCAGGGCCTTGCTCATATTAAAGCAATACGGATATTATAGCTATACGAAAAGATGAAGGTGTTGAGATGGCCATGGTGGAAGCACACTAATGCGGTTAAATGAAACAGAGGATTAAACTCGTGCATGAGACCTTGCAAATACTGGATAATTGATAAGATGGTTTTGGACAATGTGTGGCATGAAGTAATACCAGTGCCTTCAGTGTGATAATCTAATAAATCGGTAGAGAATAGCAGACAGCAACCAAAATGCAACATCTTTACCATTTTCTCAATGAGCCCCTCACCAAGCCTGGCCATTTTGAGCTGACAAGTACATTGCACGTTCGTGTTCATATCTGCCTAGAACTGCATCGTTACATGCTGTGGAACGTGCTCATGTTTCAGACTGAGCGCTGTTTACCCTCCCCTTGCAAGCATCATGCACCAAATGGTGGATGATGATGCCACACGCCGTGTCACCACAGTGCGCCTGTGTGTCGCTACAAACTGTTACACTTGTTCAGATCGTGCAGTGGCTGCTCGAATCAGTTGGGAGGCACCTGGCTCCTTGGAGAGGATGACCAACTGCGGGCACAATAGCAAGCACACTTCGTTTTTTTTTTTTCCCTTGCTTCGCCACACAGCATCCCCATGTGTCGTGCTGGCAGTGATTCGCCTCCCAATATCCTGGAGTAGTGCTGCTTCAAACATTTTTATCTCTGATAATAATCCAATTTGAAAAGTTCTTGCAGTAGGTACCCCACCACCCCCTTCTTCCTCCCCCCCAATGGGGCATGTAAGAAACCCCAGCGTATGTTTTATCCACGCTGCGTAACGCACAGTTCATTATCATCGCTCTGGCGCTCTTTGGCCACATCTGGCCCTTGCGCCAATAAACTCCACTAATCAATCAATCAATCAAACCCCAGCGTACAAACTGAAATGTGCTGTGCAAACTAAAAGCTGTGTGCTCCTGCATCATCATGACTTAGCGCATATACGTGTCGCAATATTCTTGTACCACTTCAGTTTTTTCAAGGAATGGCATCGCTGTTATTTCATGCATCCAGACTTTCCTGTCATCTGCACGATTACATTTTATAAAACCTATCCCTGCGAGGCTCCTACTTGCAACTGCTAAGCTTTTTCACAAATTGCCCGACTTCATATGGAAGCCTTACTGCCCTGTGAAGCTTCGCCACCGTACACTGCAAGGAAGCCCACGGTAGAAGCAAATATGGATATAACAAACACGGAAAGTGTAGAGACGGTGTTCTGCTCAGTGAACACGTTTGCTACTTCTGTGCACAAAAGCCGGAATTTGGCCACACCATGAGAAGTCGCAACTTTCAAGTTGTGCTTTCCAACACTGGCACTGTGGCAAAGCCAGAAGTAACGTTTCGTCTTATATTTAATGTCAGTGCGCTAGGGCACAGCATAGGTAGTGGTCTGGTATTTCTTGCGACAAAATATTACTACTCCTTTGCACACAAGTATATGTGTATTTGTTTTAAGCTAACAATGCATGGTGATTTGTAGTTACACTAGTTTTATTCTCTGAGTGCCAGTGCTAGAGAGTTAATGTACGTAATTACAGCATTTCTTTTCAACTTGACAGGAGAACGACTTATTGAAGATGTATTTCTTTTCTTTCAGAGATGGCATAATTTGCAGGGACCTTTTCTCAGGTGGCAGAGAGAGTTGAATATTGTTATGGAGATCACACGAGGACTCCGGATGAAGGTTCACCATGCCACTGTACAGGACACACCTGCAATGATACTCACAAGCCTTATTCTGGCTGGCTTTTCTGAAACAGGAAACTAAAGGTCATTATTTACAGCATACAATGATTCGTGATATTCTACTTGATCACAGGCGTTCTGAACCTTAAAAGAGGCTTCAACATGCTTATCCAAGCATGGTTGACATGTTCCAGCTGCAACACAACAGCATGTAGCGGCAGTGATCTCTCAACCATGAAGTGCTCCATTTTGCTGAGCATTGATCCATTAACCCTACGGTATGCCGGCTGATTATTTACTGTGCAAACTGATATGGGCACGTTACAATGGGCACGTAACAACGTCCCCTGCCCCTGCGTTTGTCATTAACAGCCATTGCTTACAATGATAAACTCCATGCCTGTGCAGATTTGAACCCAGCCGAATAGGAGCAGTCGAATCCACACATGGGACAACTTAGGACAACTTGATTCGTGTCTTTTGAAAAATTTAGCACTGTGTAAACATGAAACAACTAGCCCAAGCCTAGGCCCTAGAAATTTCCAAGGAAATTAAAGAAGGCTGCACAATTTTTTAAAAACATTTTGTAATGAGGGGCAGTTACATGTGTGCAGATTCACACGTTCCTCGCACCTTTCTCTGAGCATAGTGCCAGTAACACCACCTCTAGGCATGCACCTTTGAACAACTATCGGCAAGGCACTGCATTCTGCATGGTAACCGTGCTGTGTCACAAAGTGGCCGTCCTATGTTTACATGTTGTAATCCTGTTTTCAGGTGACACAGAAAGAATGTTTGCTTACAAAAACGCAAGCAGTTTGTCGTGTTGTTCTTTTAGATAATAAATCCAGGACCACTGTCTGGCCAACTAAAAGCTCGTTATATAAGCAGCTTTGAGTGAGTCAATAGGAGTCCAATGCCTGGCATGCTCAGGAAACACGGGCCTCCGGACTGCGGGCTCACTGGTCGCTTGAGCTAACCTTCGCTCATTCCTGTCGGTAACGTCATTCATAACCACGTCTTTATCCTGCTCCATAATGACTTGCGGTGTTTTTGCTCGAGCCCAATTTGCGCGAAAAGAAATTATTCCCTCTGGTTGATCATCCGGCACCAGTGGGGAATCTCGCTCAGACAGAACCGAACGTTGAATCAGTAGCTATAGATATACACGCTAACCATGTCGACCGGTCGTGCTTAAACAAACACCTAGCACAACAGAACGAGAAGCACACACACGATCGTTACACTCACAGCTAATTTCTCCCCAGCTATCGTCAGTGTGCCTCAACACCAGGCTCCGCAGTCGCAATAGAATGATAGCATGGCTGTTGTCAAGTGCTCTCGCTCGTACAGGGCAAAGCTCCAAATAAAGAGTGAACATTACTTACGTGTCGTGGCAAGGTGGCACATCGCGACGTACATACGTCTGCAAAAGGTGGATATAGTGACTTCGCTATGGGCAAGCACTTCGCATACTACGTGGCTAAATGCCCATAAAGCTGAACGACGCGCGATCGGCATCGGTCGCCGTACAAAGAGCGACCCGTCGTCAGCGACTCATGGAGAGTTTACAGCAGAAGCGGCCAACACCGGCCAAAATTGTCCAGAGCGCAAAATGCGCACATGCACGACGTGGGCGTTGACATGCGTGCAAGAGAAATTCTAGTACGCTAAAGCGCCGCCAACAAGTGACGGTGCCACTGTCGAATATCCCTAGACATTCTGTCCTTAGGTACCTAGAAGCCGATAACAAAAGGTGGGATGTACGACAATTAGATGCTTGCTGCGAAAACAAGGTAAACAGGAAGTTTTCTAGGGCAGTGTTATGTTGCCGCTCATAAGGCGATCGCACAGAAGGGACGGCGTAGCACCGTACGCTATACAAAGCTTCTTTCTCGGCTCTCTCTCTGCATGGTCTGTGACTGTGCAATTATCAACGGAAAGCAAACGGCTTCCATTGAGCGGCTGGTCTCCCACGCTGGCCCCCAGGGGTTCCTGGTACAAGACCCTTCCCTTTCGCTGAGCCCGGCTTGAGGAAGAGCGGCTAACGCGTGGGAAGATGAGGCGGGCAAACATCTCATGCTCTCCGCAGTCGCTCGGGGGGTTGCGGCTGCGCGACCGTGCTTGTCTTCTCAGTGGTCAGTTCAGGGAAGAGCGGCCCGGACGCGTAGGAGGAGAATGCGTGAGAGGTGCGCCATCGCTCGAGGCAACAATGTGCTTGGCCCAACCAATTCTTTAACGACCGGCATGCGCTTTCGGCGCGCCGACTGGAATGAAGGGTTGAGTCGCAACAATGCACGGTCCAAATGCGGGAAAGGCGAGGACACGCATTGTTTCCCGGAACCCACTTTACGACAGTCACCGGGGGTTCGGCTGGATGAGCGTGGGAGATGGCGCGAATGCCGCAGGGCTGCTACGATACCGATATTTCGACCGTGAGAATCTCCGAGAGCGTGGGATAAGGAGAGGAAGAGCCATGATGGGAAAGAATGCCAAACTGCCTGTTTAAACTGCAAAGACGCTGCTGTCAAGATTAGGGACAGCCCACTAGGGAGTGGCTTAATCTGAGGGTAAACAGATTGGATAACAGAAGGTTGAGGCGGACCAGCAGTGGCCACCTCCCCTCTTTCTTTGTTACCGTAAGGTACTAAAGACTGGACGGGATTCGTTCCCCTTCAGTCTAGGCTGTAATCACTTAACTGATCGATCAGTAAGACTCTGTACGATGCAACTTCTGTCTGGGCCGTAACCACTCGGTGGTCGAACAGTGAGACTTGTATGTAGTAACAGTGTTCTAGGCTCTAACTTAAGAAAAGTTAAGTAGAAGAGTAAGACGCTGTTGATGTCTATGTTATCATCAGTGTGCTTCGGCAAGATGTACATATGACTGTAAATATTTCGCTGCAATATACCTTCAAGTTCATTACCTCCAACCTGCCTCCTGCTTCATCGACGTCGATCATCTTCTTGACGGGACTTCAATCCACATCAAGGAGAAAACAAACAAAGAAAACATAACTGGCAGGTTTCCGGCGAACGCACAATGTTGCCAGAGAACGGCAAGCGCTGGCGAAACTATCTATATAGTTTATTGAGCGCTTTTTTTTTTTTCATGCACGGCAAAAATGTTGAGATCCCACGAGACCAACCAGTACTGAAATCTGACGCGGTTTGCATGGTATTCCTCAATGTTCGTGCATATCTTTCAAACAAAGCGCAGAACACCAAAAACATCCACCTGCGGCTTGCATTCGAAGTTTCGGCGCCAGGAGCCAAACGCATATTTTTGTGATGAAACAGCCCACTCGCAGAGTGCAGAATGCGATGGTAACCAAGTACCTGTTTTCCACTCGCCCGCAATACCTGATGTCCACAAGTGTGGTCTCCCTGCAGTGCTTACTGGGCTAGGCATGTGATTGGGCGCGTTAAGGGGCTCGAGCGCGCTCTGCCCTGCAAAGTGCGCTCGTTCACATAACGGTGAAAAAGCGACTTCCGGTGTACGATTACGGAGCACGCTCTGCGCGCTCCAAGCTGGGAGTGGTGCATGGGAGTGCATGCATGCTGTGGCTCCCGGAAAAATGATGCACTTCTGTCCCTTTCTGCTGATTCTCCTCTCACACTCGTCGTTTTCCACTTTTCCAGGTGCATTCCGACGTGCGTCTGCGCGCGCCTCAGGTTTCGAAACTTGGCGCACTGGCGCGCTTTTTGTGCGCCATTGTAGTTAGGAGCTGCGCAACCGAGATAACTGCCGATCGTTGCTTGTCGGAAACACAGGCGCACAACTGAACACTCGCGGTTTAATTGGGGACTTGTTGCCGTTGGATTCCCGTGCACGCACATATCCAGAGGCTTAGGCTATCATGGAAGAGGCTGTCAAAGTTGGAGTGACGTCGGTCGAAACGTCTGTGCCTTTGGAAAACACAGCGCGCAGATTTGGCGAGTACCAGTCAGCATAGATTTCTTTACGTTGTACATGCGTCCTTGTGTTTCTGATGGCACCCTTTGAAATCTTAATGATTTTTTTTTGCCTTATTAAACAAAGTTTCACTTAAAATGCACGTGTGGCAGCCTTAAATTTAAATAGTATGTTCTTCAGTTTCTTATGTTTTATTGGTATTACCTTGTTTATTTACTGTGTGGAGTGAAACACTCATTCTTCACAATCTTTGTCATGAGATCCATAGTCACTATAGACCATATCGGCAGAAAAAATATCAACTACCGCTTCTCCTCATTCCCTATGTAATTTAATTTGCCGGAGAAGCTCCCGCATAATCACTTCATAAACAAGGAGAAAATCTTCAACTGCTATCCGGTGCATTTTGATGACTGTTGACTAAATGCAGATGCTGTGTAAAGGATAACTCCGCAGGGATAAACACGAAGACAGTTAAAGTGCCAAGGCTGTTGTCCTCCCCTGTCCTGCACATTGTCCTGCACATTTAGTAACCATTACACGTAATTGCACTGTCTTTGTCTTCTTTACTGTCCAATACCATCCAATGTGTACTGAAGCCTGAAGGTATTTTACTTTTTGACTTGCAGTCACCGCCCCTTTCACGTCAGTTGCAGACCCACAAAAAACAGCAAATGTGAGTGCATGACAAGGTGGTCAATTAATTGTGTTGTCAGAAATCAGCACCACACATCATGTCTAATGTTAAGCTAGCAGAAAAAAACATGGTGTGCAAGTTAGTGAGCAGGTTCAGCACAGCACATAGTCTCACTGATATTACAGCTGCACTCAACATGTACAATAATAGCTTCATTCTTATGGACAATGCCTTCAAAAAGAAAAATTGCATGCTTCAGGTAAACAATGAAATGACAGTACAAACGCCGAGACATCGCGTGCCCCAGGAACTACCAGCAACAAGATATATATACTCGCAGCCTTTGTCACGGGCTGATATTTCTTAAGTTCCCATCACAGATAGTGACGTTAAAATTTCTGCAGGTAGCCCTATGGGAGGCTCCAGTATTCCCTGCCTTGAAGCTAATCCACAGAAAGAAACAGTGGCCTGGTCGCACGCCGAAGTTTTTGCTTCTAATCACATGCTATCAGCTTCACATGGAAGACTTCCATGACAGGAAAAAAAAAAAGGAAAGATATTTGGATCAAAATAAGCACAGAAATGGGGGAGCGGGCTTATCTGAGAATGGCTTCGGACTGTGAAACAAAATTTAAAAGGCGTAAGAACATCGGCAACACAAGTGGAAGAGTGGTAGAGACAGAAACGAGTGGGCATTTTTCACGGAGGTGGACAATTTGCTGTCATCAACTGCAGAATACCAAGCGCTGATTTCATCCAGCATGCCACCTCAACCATTCACACTGGCCACATTGCCTAGCAGCACACCGCCCTCTGAACATCGGAGGACGATGGATGATAACACCGATGACGTCCTCAAGTGTTCGTCGGAGCAGCGTGCAGCAGAAAATGCTGCAAAAGCAAGGCGCCGCAAGACACCTGCAATGCTGTTGCAAGGAATACTAAGCAACATGGAAGCAGCAGTTGAAAATGCAGTGAATGAAACTAAAAATGCTGAAGTGCATTGCGACAGCATCTTATAAGTAACAGTGCCAGCCGTCCTGGTTGCAACATCTTGAGATTTGCGCTGAAACATGGGAATGAGGAAAGCTTCACAAGGACAAGTCCTTAAACACAGTGCTTGCGTAAATTTTTTTGTCACCGTGTTTTAGCTCAAAGGTCAAGATGAATCATTTCAGGCTTTCGGTGAATAATAAGTGCAATACAAATGCTTCAATCCGAATCTACTTTACAAACTAATAATTCCGCTGAAATCGGCGTAACAAGTCTGAAGAGAAAAAGATGGCATCTCAACTACTGCACATGGACTACGTAATCATATTGAGCTTCAGTCATTGCCTAACCAGTAATTGGCAAACACAAAAGAGTGTATGCCATGCCACCTTGATGGTATATTCCTATCATGTTTGTTTTATGTAGCTTTATGTTCTATTCTTGCATTACATAAGCTCATTATTTTATATTTCCCTAATGTACAATTTGTCACTATATATGTATATATATATATACATTACTCATCAGATTTCTTTAGCACTATGTTTTCATTCCCATTACACTTCCCATACGGTGCCATTTGTGTTATTTTGATTTACGAGAGAGATGCAAGTACTGAGTTTGTATCGTAAGCATTTTTATTTGTTCATTTTTACATAAAAGCATATACAGTTCATTTTCACATTAAAAATATTCTGTGTTTTTGTAAAGCCCATCCGAAATGCAATAAATGTTTAATACAAGCTTGCATTGTTTTGTTTTGATACCTACTATCTACAAAGACAGCATTATTGTCTTGCGCTTCAGTGCGGCAGTGCTGTACATAACTCCTGTGGGGTCCCCCTCCAAATATTGGTCATCATCATCTTCCTCCTCAATGCTTTGACAGTCGAAGGAATCCTTTGAAGTGATAATGATGTTGTGCACAGCAGAACACATGATGCCACCACGTATTTACTCATCAGCACTGTGGCATTCATGTCGAAATATTTTAAGCGTCTGAATGTGCCTTTTAGCTGGGCGAATGAGTGCTCAATGACTGATCTTGCTGCACTTAGCATCTTATTGAATTTCATCCCTTGTGCACTTAGATGGCCATTATTTCTGTATGGCAGCATGAGTCCCCACAGTCAGTGCATAGGCCGAGTCGCCAAGACCATGAAAATTTGCTCGTAAGTTCTCTACTACCGTATCAAGGCCTGATGCACTGAATACTTTCGCATCGTGCATTCTGCCTGGAGAGCCTGCATGCAGATGGGTGAATGCCATGTTGCTGTCACAGCACTCTTGCAGGATAATCGAGCGAAATTCTTTTCTGTTGTAATAGGCATCCTGCTCATTCTCTGGAGCTTTGATAGCACTATCGCAACCATCCACAGCACCGACAACTCCGGGAAACCACCACTTCTAGTGAAATTCATGCGACATATCTTGTGTGTGTGTTGTGGGGTTTTTACGTCCCAAAACCAGTTCTGATTATGGGAGACGCCGTAGTGGAGGGCTCCGGAAATTTTGACCACCTGGGGTTCTTTAACGTGCACTGACATCGCACAGCACACGGGCCTCAACATTTCGCCTCCATCGAAATGCAGCCGCGGCGGCCGGGGTTCGATCCCGTGACCCTTGGATCAGCAGCCGAGTACCTTAGCCACTAGACCACCGTGGCGGGGCCATGCGACATATCTTACAGTGACAAAGGCCACTGAATAAAATCTGGTGCCGAGTCTGCCCAAAGTTCAATGACGTTGATAATATAGTGCAGCAGCCCTTTGTTCACTCCAAAATGGTCGGAAACACCTCGGAAGGCCTCCTGGTTGCCGAGCACCCAGAGCGCCATTTGCACCTTTGTCTGTAGAGGTACCTTTGCTGTCCTCTGCACGGAGAGCCTTTCTTGTGTGACCTTCAGCAGGAGCTGTAAGCCAGCAACGAAAGTTTTGATTATGTTCCATAGTTTGTTCTTAGCATCAAAGAGACCAGCTTCAAAATGTCAATTATGCACCTTTCTCCTTTTGAATATAGTTTACAACATGTTAGCACTCAAGCACACAAACTTCAGCAATAAGAGAACGATCCGGAACCCCACAGTTTCGGTTGCAGATGCGTGTAGGAGAGTTTCGAAAAACATGATAACATAAATATTTGTTTCCCCTAAATACTCCTGAATCAACAAGCACCTCAAAAATGTAGGTGAGAAAACAATACGTTTCGGGGGTATTCGCTCTTTCCAGCTACGGTGTCGCCACCACGCGGGCCGCCGCGAAAAAAATTCACCGATGAACCGCCTTTCCGGAGCGGGCGGCCGGACCGTTGAGAAGCATGGAGGTTGACAGAAGCAAGCCGCTAAAAGCGAGGAGCAATCGAATGTGCTGCGTCCCACAGTGCAGTAATTGTGCTGTTCCTGGCACAAGTCTTCACTGCTTTCCTAAAGACAAGAAGGTGAGAAAATTGTGGACTATAAAGCTCCGAATCGGAAAGCCCGTGAGTGACACAATGGTGGTTTGCAGCGACCACTTTGAGAAAGACGACTTCTTTTGGAGCAACGTTGGTACGTTGGGAATTCGGTGGCTAGTCGCACCTGTTTCATTGCTGATTTATAGAACCTAACTCGTTTATGAAGGTGGTTTTGAGCCGATGCGCCAGCGTCTGAAGAAAGGTGTTCTGCCGTCCCGCAAAATTCCTGTGCGCGCTCACGACGTCCCAGCGAAGGCGAGAAAGACCAGCAGAAGTTACGCTACGGGAGACCGAGGTATGTCTTCGATGTTTATTTCTTGCATTGATGCGCATTTATGACAGGTCTGCTTCGTGGTGGCCAAAATGTAACGTATTTAGCGTGTTCAACTTCATAAGGTGGGCACGAAAACTAAACAGAATTTAACAAACTGTTAGTACGCGTATCCAGAATGAGAGAGATTGGCGCAAGTGGCTTGATGGTTTAACGGGCACATGAGGACGGTTCTCGTTGATTGCTCCAGCACTGTTGCAGCAACTGCTCACTCACATTAATCAGCAGGCGGGAGGAGACATGCGTGAAAGCGCCCCTTGTGGGCTGCATTTCTTGGCGTTGGTGCTATGAATAATATTCATGTTTCACATCACTTGTCGTGTAGGTGACTGCTTATTTTAATTATTGAGCATAGAATCGCACTAGTCAGTGGGATTGAAAATAGAAGATTGAATGAAAGCGCACAGTGGTAGTTTTAACAAAATAGAAATGCGCAATAGATTCTGCGTGCATGTTTTCCTCAAACAACGACACCTAAGGTCATGAAGTATGTGTTCTTTTCAGCCGATTTTTGTGTGAATCATTTGAACTTGATCTTGTCAGCCCGACTTGTTTCTTGTATATTTGGCGAGTTGATACTGCCTAAATGTATCTACCGCAGTTCCCGCAATTTCAGCCAGTGATGTTACAACATTTCTGGCTGAAAGGATGTTACAAACATTACTGGGGGTAATTTCATATATTAGTTTGCTATCTTAATATTGTGCAAGATGACCACATTGTCACTGTTGCAGGAAGCACAGACCTGGAAACGGTCACACCTAGTGAAGGACATGAACAGTGCTTATGTGCCACTTCATCCGACCAAGACAAACCTGGAGACTGCGGTGAGCTGACCTTTCTAAAAGCAGTGTTCATATTAGAAGAAAGTACGTTCATGATAATAATAATGATCTTTTCGCGTGTTCTAGCTCCTCTGTATTTTTATTCACTTCTAAAACATTACCATGCTACGTTTACTGGCAGCCTTTCTCGAATACAATATTTAAAAGATGATCAGGTTTAGCTGGCATGGCCTCACTGTAGAAATGATACATAGGTGGATAGACTGTCTCGTAACATTTCCACACGGGACAGGCACAGCACATGCGGTTTCAGTGATATGCTCTGCAGTGATTGATTGCAGTGACTAGAACACTCTGTCTATCCAACTGGCACAGCTGAGGTGGAGATAAGAGAACCGCGTGGGCCTGTTTTGGCTACAAACTTCTTTTTCTTCCTACTAGTTTTCTGTTCCGCCCCGCCACGGTGGTCTAGTGGTTATGGCACTCGGCTGCAGATCCGAAGGTCGCGGGATCGAATCCCGGCCGCGGCGGCTGCATTTCGATGGAGGCGAAATGTCGAGGCCCGTGTGCTGTGCGATGTCAGTGCACGTTAAGGAACCCCAGGTGGTCGAAATTTCCGGAGACCTCCACTACGGCGTCTCTCATAATCAGAGCTGGTTTTGGGACGTTAAACCCCATAAATCAGTTTTCTGTTCCTTTTCTCCCCTATTTGCTGCTGCCAAAATGTACTTAAATATGAGGCTGTGGGCCTGTCAAGTGACACATATGTATATTTTACCTTTAGTCCAACCGTCATGATTTGACGTATCATGCGGCAAATAAATTCAAATCAAAACTTTCAGAACCATCCCTTGATGAGTGGATCATCTCTTCAAGCTCCTGTGCAGCTTCACACTCGCCCCACGTGGAAGCTTCATCAGGTAAATTCTTGGTTGTTTATGTACTACCCTAATTACTGTATACAATGTGTTTTAATGTATTTTGTGTTTTCAGAACACACAGCAGCTGAGGCACTCCTTCTGCTCCAGGAGTTGGGTATGGCTTCAAAGTCAGACAAGGCCACCCAAGTTAATACACAGCATGAATGTCTGACAAAGTTTCGCATCTCCGAGCTTATTGTAACTGATGCCCAGCTCAACACGTTCACTGGCATCCCAACGCATCAACTTTTTGACAGCATTGTTACCATTGTAGAAAGATATGAAAATGAAAACAAAATGGAAGCTTCAGTGGCAGACAGGGTTTTGTTGGTGTTCATCGTGTTAAAGCAAGCTACTTCATTTTCATGTCTCTCCGTCCTCTTTCAATGCAGCATATCTTCAGTGCACAGGTATTTTGTTCACACACTACCCTTGGTCGCAGCGGTCCTCCAGTCAGCCATTGAATGGCCAACCAAAGAGGAAGTGCTGAACAACATGCCTGTGCACTTTGAAAAGTACAGCAGGGTCCGAGGTGTAGTCGACTGTACCGAAATTCCCGTTGAGAGGTCAAGATGTCTGACATGCCGCTTACTCACGTATTCCCAGTACAAGAGCACATACACAATTAAATTTCTTGTATGTGTTAGTCCGGGAGGCACTATAACATTTGTAAGCGATGCGTATGGGGGTCGTGCATCTGATAAGCCAATAACAGAGCAGTGTGGGCTGTTGGAGCTGTTTGAACCCTTCACAGATGATATCATGGTTGACCGGGGTTTTTTTATTGACGACTTGTGTGCATCCAGTGCAATTGGTATAATTAGGCCCCCATTTTCAAAGAAAGATTGCCAATTTCAAGACAATGATGCCACCAAAACAACTGAAATAGCACGAGCAAGGGTACATGTGGAGCGGGCTATCCAGCGCATTAAGATATTTCAAACATTTCGCACTACTGTGAACTGGGAAATACTGCCATACATCAATCACCTCTTCATAACTGCATGTGGCCTCACCAACTTGTGTGCACCTATACTTGCTGATGATAAATTTTTGTGAAAGTTGAAAGTGCTACAAAAGTAAACAGAATGTCTTTTTTTGTGATGATGGAAAGTTTAGCAGGACACAGGAATGAAGATTAAGCGACAATACCTTAATTTGCGGTTTGCAGACAACATCGTACTTTTCAGCAGTACAGCGACGAATCACAAAGAAATGATCGAAAATATGAAGAAAGCCTCGATAATAATAATAATTGTTGGGTTTAATGTACCAAAACCACGATATGATTATGAGAGACGCCGTAGTGTAGCGCTCCGGAAATTTCGCCCACATGGAATTCTTTAATGTACACCTAAAGCTAAGTACACAAGCTAAGTACACAAACATTTTTGCTTCCATCGAAAATGCGGCCGCCGCGGCCCTGATTTGATCCCGCGACCTGTGGGCCAGCAGCCGAGCACCATAACCACTAGAACACCGTGGCGGGTGGCATCTATTGAACGCCTTCGAAAAATGCTTCACCCCTTCTTCTTTTTAGCTTCTTCTTAGCTGGCTTATGCCGTGTCGCTTCGGACCACGTTTTCTTCTTCAAGGAATAGAGCACAATTACAACCTTGACCTAACGCCCGGCTCCCAACGTTATTCTGCTCCTGCGTAACTAAGTTAGAACTAAGTAGCGTTAGACCACCCTTGTAGGTTGGGCTTGTACACCATGAGGTTCCAAGAATAAGGATCCCAGGACGGTATCCGATAGTACGTGCACTGAGTAATGGATACTACAACTGAGAGCAGGATGAGGACATGAAAGAAAGAGATGTCAATCAGACTCGCGTCCGTTTTGCTACCCTAATCAGAGGGAAGGGGATTAAGGGACCAAAATAAGGAAGCGAGAAAGGGGGAGGGGGATGGAGGTGCCAAACACTGATGGCACCATTTCCTGATTCATTCATTTTTATTTGTTAAAATGTATAAAATTCATTTCAGGAGAGCTTTTGGGTAATGTTGTATTTAATGACATTTTTTTCTTCACGCGAAGACTCCATGAGAGTTTCTAATTACCCACGAAATTGGGTTAGGTTAAGTTCCGTGAGGGAGTGAAGCCGCCGCGGCCGGGATTCGATCCTGCGAGCTTCTAGTCAGCAGTCGACCGCCATAACCACTGTGGCGGGGCTGAAGAAAACCTCTAAGTAAGGTTGAAGGTGAATATGTAGAAGACAAAGATAATGCTGTTTGCCGAAAGAGCGAGAATTGATGACAGAGAACCGGACCCTAGAATCAGTGGAAGAGTACGTCTAGCTAGGCCAAGTATTAGCAGGGGATCAAACTGTTGTAAAGGAACTTTATGGAAGAATAAGGATGGGTTGGTGCGCATACGGCAAGCATTCTCAACTCTTGACCGGCAACTTACCACTGTCACTAAAGTTGAAAGTGTGCAACCATTTCATTTCGCCAGTTCTAACAAACCGGGGTAGCTGACATCCTGTTAGAAATTACAGGGAAAAAATTGACTTCCGCAGATCACGTCATGACAAGGGCAGATAAAAATGGTCAGGACATGGGAATCGATAGCAAGAAGTGAAGCACGCCCGAGAATGGCAATGTGTTAGGTGAAGCGACGAAATAAGAAATTTGTTGGTATAGAATGGAATCAGCTCGCGCAGACACGGTGGGTTGGGGTAATTGGCAGAGGCTTTCGTCCTGCAGTGGACGTAAAAGAGGCTGATGAGCATCTGCATTCAATTGTAGATTGTCACAGTTACCTGTTAAGTGATGTATAGAACTGACTGTTCACTCTTTCATTTTGAGAATAAAATTGTGCAGCATGGTTGCAAAGCACTAGGATGCTTTATACGCAAGATATCATTCATTGTATTGTCCGTGTCATTTCAGCATAGCAGAAGTGACATCACCGCAGCCGTACACTCGTATGACCCGCGCCTGTCAAAAAATGGGTAATAGGCACAGTCTCTCCTTATTTTGTGCTCCGCTCTAGTCCATATGACCCCGATCCAGCTATCATTTGTGAGCAAGGATATCACAATGTACTAGCCATCCGCTCCAAGTTATAAAACCATGTTCATGCACAACTACTTTGTTTGCTTCATTTTTCTGCAACAGCGTCAGGTTGAAATGTCCTTCCCCACAATGTTGTATTTACAAGTAGGCACCCCAAGCTATGTGCTTATGTTTTTTTCTGTTTTGCCACATCAATTACCCTTTGTACAAATACATTTAATGTGTATATATGTTTTTATCGTGTATGTACCATTAGATTAACATCTAATGGTACATACATGTCAATGGTCAATTACATGTACCCTGCTCGCTGATAAAGGAGCCTTTAAGAAAATAAAATGACCTGACCCGATCATAGCCTCATGCACTTTTATTCCCACTAACTTGCAGGAAATCCTGTAATATAACACACATCACTCAGCAGCAATACTGACAAGCTTCGGAAGAATTTTCTTAAAATAAACAAATTGAAGCCTGCTCAAAAGATCTCTCATGTGCTTACGGTCTCGTGGTACCTCAACGACCAAGCTGCTTACTTTGGAAAACACCACGAAGTGGCAATGCCATGTTCAGGACGAGCATTCCAAGCTGCACTTGAGAATAGTACTTGTGGGCCGGCTTCAACACGTACTTCTCACCGTCAAGGACAATATACGGCAACTTCTTTTCCTTCACCAAATTCACAATGCTGTGATTCTTCCCAAGTACAGGACACTTGACTTCGAGGAGAATTTTCATGTTTCTCTGGCGGCTTATGCCTCAGGACTGTAGCCTAACCAAGGAACCTCTGGTGAAATGACAAGGCCCAGTCGGCTGACTTTTGCTTGATGAGTGGCTTCATACTCCTCAAGTGCCACTGGCTCATTCATGATGCCATATGCAGTTGCCTTGTTTCCTACAAAGGAGTCACGGCAGTACATGTTTA
>CM023484.1:107721985-107775268 GCA_013339685.2 Hyalomma asiaticum | reverse complement strand
AGGTAAGTGTCTGATACGTAAACATCCAGGCTATACTAAATGCACTCCACTAAATTGTGCATTATTTTTCATACTTTTAACAACATTCTTCATCCTATTCAAGGAATTCTAGACTAAATATAATTAAAAGAGAGCACACATGGGTGATGTTCAGAGCACCACATTAATTTCTGTGCACCTAAACAATGCACTATTCATTGCTAAAGTGTTGTACGAAGTGTGACTAAATACAGTGGTGGTGTGGCATAATAACAACAGCGAGGCGAGGAACAAAAATACGTAAGCATTATGTGTTCTCACACAAAACAAGTCGTCTTGTGAGCAAACACATGCTTTCTTGTAGCTGCTGTATTTTTGAAAACAGTAATTGAAAAGCTCTGCACATGGTAACTATCACACCAGTTATATACTACTGTGCATGCATTTGTGGCAACTAGTTAAATAACTATTCATGCACAACATTTTCATGTAAAGAAGTTTAGACATGGTTGGGCACAGGTGTACGTGGGGTTACTGGTTGAGTAGAGCTTTAATTGAATTTGAAAGCTTACAAATAGCAAGCATTAAATTTTCGACAAAGCTGCGGTTTCATGAGGGGCACCTCGTCTGTGTGGCTCTCACATAAGACGAAAAATGAAATCAAAAGAAGAGGCGTGCAGGACACGGACACAAGGAGAGCAGTGAACAACACGAACGCCGACTAACACTAACACGAACGTCGGCGTTCGTGTTGTTCACTGCTCTCCTTGTGTCCGTGTCCTGCACGCCTCTTCTTTTGATTATGGACTGTTACCAACTCGCTCAACTTTCTGTCCTTTTGAAAAATGAAAGTCGCATGCACCCACCACAGGCTTGCACAGGGAGGGGGGCAAAGGGTGTCGTGACCCCGCCCCCTGATTACAAGGAAAGGGCACACAATTTCTGACTGCACTTCAACATATATAAAAATAGCTGTATTTTCTCTCCAGAGTAAACACACACACATACACAAGATAGAGAGAGATGATTGATTTCTGGGGTTTTACGTCCCAAAACCAGTTCTGATTATGAGAGACGCCGTAGTGGAGGGCTCCGGAAATTTGGACCACCTGGGGTTCTTTAACGTGCACTGACATCGCACAGTACACGGGCCTCAACATTTCGCCTCCATCGAAATGCAGCCGCCGCGGCCGGGATTCGATCCCGCGACCCTCGGATCTGCAGCCGAGTACCGTAGCCACTAGACCACCGTGGCGGGGCAAGATAGAGAGAGAGAGAGACCCCATGTATTCAGTGTATGCGGGCCCTGCGCACCCTGTGACATGAACAGCAAAGTTCAAATAAACAAATAAGCGGTAGCTCAGGTTTGGCACACGTGCTCAATGATAAATTTAGGTATTTGACCTTATTAGATTTAGCGTCGATGTAATCGTGTGCAAAGCTGACGTCGCGACACGCTCCGCAGCTGATTCATGCGCGACGACGCAGTGTTCCCAAAGCAGTACGCTTGTGGAGACGCCGTGTTCACGCACGCTGCGATGCGAGCACAACTCTGAACGATATCGTACCTGACACAACCGAGTACATGTGGGCCGGTTGGTTCGTGCCGCAGCTACATATGAAATATATCTTTAAAAAAAGTGGCGCAGGTCCTGCTCAAGATTTCAACCGCCGTTGACCGCCGCACAACCTCATATTGCAGCACAAATGTCTCGTTTTTCCACAACGCGGCAAACTGAACTCGCATCAGCAAAAAAATGTGTTTGTGTCGTCTGCTCTCGGTGAACGTTGCCAATCTCGAACACCCTTGCTCCGCCGAACTGTTGCCTTTCTAACAAACTTCGTGTCGCCCAATCAGCGCGCGCATCCATTCCAGCCGGTGACCGGTCGTGCGGCCCCACCGAGAACAACATTTCGCGACAGGTTCCGTCTACAGCCGTTTTTGCCCCGCCGCACGCGTGCGGAGGGGCAAAAACGGCGTGCGGAGCGGCGTGCGAGGGCGCCGCAGGCCTAAGCGTAAGTGGAAGCCTACGGGTCTGCCGAAACGCCGCTACTGCACGGCGTGCCTGAGCGAAGTGTGTGACACCTGTATAAACGCTGCTAAATCTGGGGACGAGCATGCAGAGAGGCAACATTGGCATCTCGCACAATATTGCTAAATATCTGAGCGTTCAGTATTTTTCTATCCGCGAAAAAGGAACTAGTATCTGATAGTTATTCCAAAGACTTCCGTTTAAGTGCAATATTTTGTCGTAAAGGACCTATTTTTTTGAAGTCGCAAAGCCATATTAAGCCAGAAGAACGAAGACTATGCAAATGCATGTCATACCCATCATTCCCATGCTGGCTCAGCCGCCTTGTTTGAAACTCCCATAGACACTAGCGCCACATTTCCCTCTAGTATTTTAGTAGGAAACTCTATGTATGAATGAGAACACAGGAACACGTGGCAAACAGCCTTAAAATCGACTCGGAGCGATACGCGGATGGCGCTGTGAAAAACCAAGTGTAAACGAGGGCGCTCCTTCATTAAATGTTCGCGCTACCACGCTGGCGTTTCTACAAAGCAGCAACTTACGCCATTTAACTAATAACACGGTGCCGTCCGATATTCGATAAGACGCGGTAATTTTCGCAGTAACATGCGGCGATGCGTTTCTTTTTCCTTCGTTCTCTGTCTTTTTCTTCACACGAGCGCATGGTGCAACGCCAAGCCCTGTACTTTGTGCATCCAAACGCACGAGTGCCGACAGTCGTTGCACTCCAGCTTTTCCCTCCCCACTATGCTTCCGACTTGGCTTTCAGGATGTTTGCCATGTCTTCCTGTGTTACCTTTCATACTGCTCACTAGTACCTTTCGACGTATTGAAATATGTTGGTGCTGCTCCACTGATGAAACCGCAGCACGCTATCTGCCAGGATGGAGTCTTACGCTTTTGCAAACCTTGAATACTTGCAGTTTCGTTTTACTCCTTTGATGAGATCACCTTGGTGACGCGAGGTCAAGAAGTAATGTAAATTTCCACCTCCTTTGATTGTTTGCTTTTACATTTCTTGCCTCAAATGATCACCGTGTATCGCATATTCGGATGGTTTTTCTTTTCCTTTTTGGTCACATTATGTCGCTTCGTCTCGTAATTCGTCATGGATTGTATTACCTGAAGCCTTGTAAGAAAATGTGCTGTGTGTCGATGCAACGCCTTATAAATTCTTTTATAATATTTTTAGGTTGCGAAAATAATTCTTTTTTTTTTCCACGGAGTGCCGTCCAGTTTACACCTTAACTCTAGTGCATGCGGTTTTCTGTACCGCGCACAGGACATCACGTCACATCGTTGTTACACGATCGTGGAGCCGAGATAAAGCTTTTCACACTGCGGCAAATAATGAGGTATCGATAATTTAGCACTTTCTGCGGCTTGGGCAAGTATATTGGTATGATATATAGTGAACACTTCAGTGTAGTTGGTGACATCAGCCGGTGACAACGGCACGGGGCGTAAGCCCGTGCGTTCTGTTTTTGTCATGCTAGCACACACTCTACGGACGGGTCGACTCTCCTCAGGACCACCATCTTCGATCGTTCAGCGGGCCCCCTATAGTCCGTGGGCGTTGCAAATATTTCACCTCCACGGATTTTCACAACAGCTGCTCGGTGCGTTCGAGCACAGCGCAGTGCGTCGCAGCCGCTTTAACCGCTGTTGTCCCTTTGCCGCTTTGATTCCACGCAGTTTCAACAGCTTTTCGACATTCACGCTTCCTGCGAACACCTGCAATGATAGCGCAGTAAATATATGCACCTTGTACTCGCATTCAAACCGTAGCCAGCTGTTAGGTTTTATATTTCGCCTACTTTGAACAGCCTAGCAGAAGGGAAACTGCACATTCAGTACGAAGCTATAAGCGTAGCTGTTTTTCTCTGTTGGGCCTAGATATCGCGCAGCCAAAGTCTGTTGGTGTTCAAAGAGAACGTCTAGACTCCAGTTCGCACTTTCCAAGCAGCTCGATCACCTGTCTACGCAGAAACAGTCGTGACTGTGGTAAGTTGGCAAGTTCCTGAACCCTCCCTATTAACAATTTCCTCTCTAGTGTCGCAGCGTAACCTGTTATGGGCCTGTTACGGTGACCGAAATTGGTGGCGGAGGTGTTTACTGCCGCCGCCCGTGTCCGTAGCCGCTATCAGCTTCAACGTAAAAAGCTGCGTGTCTGTGCTGACTTGAGCCCAGCTCAATGGGGATGGTGCCAATACAACGCTCACAGACTCTCACCACTCGGTTGACGATATCGCATTCTCAGCCAAAGCTGTGATGTGACAGGAGAGGTAGTGGCATCCAGGCTGGTTCTCACCACATGGGTGCGCATTTTTTGTCCTCATCCACGAGTCTTATCTGTACTAGCGCTCTTTCAGGTCATTACATCGTCACGTGACGTGACGATGAAGGACGCAGCAGGCCTGCCAGCGTTGACAGTCGAACTGTTTATCGCACGAAGCTATGCCCAGAAAAGCAAATCACACAGCAAAATGATAGCGTGTCTCACCTCACGGTTATCGTTATATACCTACCAGTGTCTCACCTCGCGGTTATCGTTATATACCTACCAGGGTTGATCGTTTCACACGCTGGCCGGAAGCTGTTCCCATTCAAGATATCACCGCTGAGAGAGATGCCCGCTATTCATTTCTACGTCGGTATTCCATCTTGGCTGTCCTGGGACTGTGACCACAGACCGTGGACGTCAGTTCGAGTCCTCGCTGTTTAATTACCTTGATCGCATCCTCGGAGCCAGACATTGCTGTACCACTGCGTATCCCTGCACCAACGGCATGGTGAAACGCCACCACCAACAACTGAAGACTGCCCTGACCACCCGCCTCATAGAGCCACCTGGGTAATGCCTTGCCACTGGTGCTCCTAGTTTTACGAGCTGTCATCCGGGCAGACCTACAGTGCTCAACAGCAGAGCTGGCGTGTGGCAGCTCTCTGCGGCTCCCCCAAGACATATTCACAGCAACGCAGCTACCAGCCCCGCCGCAACAATTTCTACAACGCCTCCTAGACTGCGTTGGCCCACTCCACTCCGACATTCTGACAACAATTCCATATTTGTCCACTCTGATCTGGCCACTTCAACGCGCGTTTTGTGCTCCACGATGCGGTCAGGCCACCTTTAACACCAGCCGGCATACCTCGAGACCGCCATAGAAGGCCTTTCATATATGCCTGACCCCCCGTTGGACTTCCAAAAACGGCATCATGTCACATTTCGACTTCCAGTCTACGCGGGTGGCCCTGTAGCGCCCTCGTTTGGGCGGCGCGCAAACCGGAGAGCGCGCGGCCGCCAGTGAAAAAAATTCACAGCATATCCACGGGGTGAATGATGATGAGTGGGCGAAGCTCCGGAGTGAATCACCGGTAAACCGTTAATCTTCCGTGTAATTCGCCCAGTCGATCATCATGTAAAGACGTGAGAAACACTATTCGAACGCTGGGATCTCGCGTTTAAGGGGACGCTAGCACAAACGCGTTAGAAACATGCAGTACACTCTAGTAAGGGGGGAGAGGCCACAGCGTCGTACGCAGCCCCTTACACAGGCCGGAACGCGCACCGCGTTTGCCGACGCCATCACATGACTGCTGAAAGAGTATAAGGCGGAGAGGCCACAGCGTCTTACACCAGCTTCTTACACGCGCCGTAACGCGCTAGCACAAACCCATCATCATCGTTAGAAACGGACAGTCTTTCGCTCTCTCTCTCTCTCTTTCTGTCTCTCTCACACAAGACAGCAGATGGAAGAGTGAGAGAGCTCGCGCGCCGGGAGGAACGCGCCGAGGGCGAGCGCGAGCCTCCCGGCGCGCGAGCTATCGAGCGCAATCCTAGAACGAGGTGGTTACGACTACAAGGGACGAACGACCCACGCCATAAGGAGCTTCGCCCCTAAAACATAAAGACGGCGCTTGGCTGTGGCACGTGAAGCCACGGCTCGCGTTCCCTGCTGGCATCGATTACGGTTCAGCGTCTCTTTCCTTCGCTGCTGTGGCATAAGCGTACAAGTGCGGAAGTGTCCTTGGATCCAGTACTATCAACCCTACGAAGTGAAGGACGCACAAGACGAAAACTTTTTTTATTGCTCCGACGTTTCAGCCGGGGGCCGTCTTTCTTCAGGGAACACACACACTACAGAATTGCACCGTTCTTAAAAACATACGCAGTATGTATTTAAGAGGGGCTGTATGTAATTAAGATGTACGCAGTATCTATTTAAGAGGGAACACGTACGTATAAGGGGCCCCTCGTACGTGTTCTATCATGTCACATCACATTTACTGCATGTACGGTGAACCATGCACTCTCACAGCAACATGTCACTGTAAAGCGTGTGATCATATAAAAAACGCAAACAACGCAGAACGTGTACCAAGACGCACATACGAAAATAATATAATAATAATGAAAGATAAAAATAAATAAATAATAAAAAATCGTCCACCAGCATGTGTAGAGAAAAACGCGTGACAATGCGTGGTTATTGGATGGATTGCAATGCCGGTACAACTCAGTTGCGCGCTGAAAGGAACGCCATATAGGTTGCCTGGTTTTTCATTTATACCAGACGAAGCAGCCCTGAACTTGTGTATCAGGAATAACTCACGAATTTCTTTATCATGGTGCGAAGGGAAACCTGATTCCAGTATAGATAGCTGTTAGTTTATCGAAGGAGGACCACGCAGTATGGCAAGCTCTCATTACGTCAGCGTCAAAAACATGCAAAATGACCGCTGTCGCAGCACTCTCGCCGTTGAGACGCCGTAGTTGAGAGTGCCCGTGAGGTGAGCGAGCGAAGTCGAATTGTCCTCTACCCTGGTGTGTGTCCGCATAAACCAGAAGGCAAGGTTTTGTCGCCATGGTGCCGGCATTTCGGCCTTGAAATCTTGCAGAAGCAGAACGGCGGCTGTACATAAGTTTGACCGTCAATCGCGCACTGGCCATCTTCGACCGTGCTCCGTGGAGCACGGCTAGTATGGCGCATCACGCCACGCTCGCTTACTATTTGCCCCGCTCGTTCTGTGGCTCCGCGGTGCCGCGCGCCCGTGATGGCACTTGTGCGCTCGCCTGTACGACCATGGTATGCACAGGGGCGCAGTGATCGCACCTGGGTTAAAGTCCCTGAAAATAACTAAAGTAGCGCCATTCGTGTCAGTGTGGAGACACCTCCTCTCTCGTTTGCTTCGTAGATGTGTAGATGAAGCTAGTTGAGAAGGCACTTGGCCGCAGTCGTACGTTCAGCTAAACGCAAGAGGGCGTTGCGGCTGTAAGCGACCCTTTGGGGGAAGTTTGAGAGAAATAATTAGGAAAGTGCTGGTAAATACGACGATAGAAGGTAATTAGGAGCAAGTGGAGTGTTTTTTTAGTGTAAAAATATGCAGCACATTATCAGTGAGTACATGCATGTGGTCGACGTGTGTTTATGTGCGTGGTGTCGGCAACATGACATGGGACAGGTCCACGGTTACGGCGCAGTTATGAGTTTTTGTGCAATATGTTAAATATACCGCGTCATAAAAGAAGTCTGTAGAAGAATGAAGTAAGCGAAGCGCTTGTACCGCTAAAACCCATCCCCGCAAGCGAGCAGCACACGACGCGAGAGCCCAGCATTCTCTTGCCGATGTGCTTGGGATTGACGGTGTCGATGGCAGCGCCGCCGCGCGCCATGCAAATTCGGCTTCGGCCGTGCTAAGAGATCGCAAAGCACGACGCACCACTAGCTTTTTGAAGGTTGGGCGAACGCCATCTTGGTTGTCCACCCCACGTGACCAGGGCGTGCAACGCGCGCGGCGCCTGCTCGACCTTGCGCGATCATGCTTGAATCTGCCGACAGCGCTGCATGTTTTGGGATGCCGCAAAAGCACGTACAACAACGGAAAGAAGGAGTTTTCGCTTCCGCGAGGAAAGCTAAATGCCAAACGTCGAGATGTGTGGCTCCAGCGTATCGGACAGCTATTCGCACACACGCCGAGGCAACGGCGGAGAAGCCGGAGACCAAATGCGGGACGATGGTAGCCGAAGACGGTTCCCGCGGCATCGAGCGCGTGCTCTCAGGGCGAAGCTGGCCCTCATAGCCCATCCTACGGCACTAGTAGCCGCCAAACACGCAGCTTACGCAGGGCTGTCAGAGCGCCCCGTGCAGGGGTGCGGCCGCGTGTTTGCATACAAATCTCATCGCACTTTACAGCTACCAATAATTGCACACTGCATTTATCAGCGATCAGTCAAATACAAAGCAAGTCTACCGCACGCGACATAGCGGCAACGAGGGCGAAGTCCGGCACGGCAACCGCCGACGACCGCTCCCGCAAGAAACGTGCTTTCAAACGACGCGGCTGCCCAACGCGCGCGGCAGCCTCGCTGGCCTGGCCGCGACGGCTGCCGCGTGCTTTCGCTTCGCCTCCATAGTTACTTGTGGACACTCCAGGGGCGCTGCTGTAGCTGCTAGGAGAGGAGGGAGAAGCGGAGGGGTGCACTTGGCGCTACCTTACTTGTAGGGGCTTTAACCTGCGTTGCACGGCGCACTCGCGCACGCGCACTTCCTCGGACCCTGCGCCTTAAGGCCGGTCCCCACTAGCGGCAAAAACGTGCGCGGCGTGTTGCGCGCGGCGAGCGCTTCCGCGGCAAGCGCGCGTCAACAAGTCCCCACTCGCGTTTTGCGGCAAGCGGCGACGATGCAGCCAAGAAACGACCTGACGCCATGACTTGTGTTGTTCCATTCGAAACGTCTCGCGAAAGCGTGAGCTCTAATCAGACGATTTCGTCTTTCGTCGACCATGTATGTCTTTCTAGCGCTACGGCTGGTCAAGCTATCAAAAAACTGCTACGGCGAGCATACTTCTTGCTCGGCGTCTCGGTACGGGTAGGCTTAACGAAAACTGTATAGGTCTGGGCATGGCCTCCGAGATTTTACGACGGCGACGTCACTTTCGAATCTCAGAGGCTGTGTATTATGGTTCTATGCTTGACCGACAGATGGCGCCACGCGTCGGCACCACCGTCGGCACGCCTCCGCGGCTCGCTTCTGATTGGTGCTTTTTTCGCGGCGGCCGCGGCTACCGCAAAAAATGGGTCTCGACCCATTCGAGCATCTGCCGCGCGTTGCTGCCGCTTTTCACGAATATCGCCGCTCGCGGCAGTAAAGGGCCGGTCCCCACTAGCGGCAAAAACGCGCGCGGCGTGTCGCGCGCGGCGAGCGCTTCCGCGGCAAGCGCGCGTCAACGAGTCCCCACTCGCGTTTTGCGGTAAGCGGCGACGATGCAGCCAAGAACGACCTGACGCCATGACTTGTGTTGTTCCATTCGAAACGTCTCGCGAAAGCGTGAGCTCTAATCAGACGATTTCGTCTTTCGTCGACCATGTATGTCTTTCTAGCGCTACGGCTGGTCAAGCTATCAAAAAACTGCTACGGCGAGCATACTTCTTGCTCGGCGTCTCGGTACGGGTAGGCTTAACGAAAACTGTATATAGGTCTGGGCATGGCCTCCGAGATTTTACGACGGCGACGTCACTTTCGAATCTCAGAGGCTGTGTATTATGGTTCTATGCTTGACCGACAGATGGCGCCACGCGTCGGCACCACCGTCGGCACGCCTCCGCGGCTCGCTTCTGATTGGTGCTTTTTTCGCGGCGGCCGCGGCTACCGCAAAAAAATGGGTCTCGACCCATTCGAGCATCTGCCGCGCGTTGCTGCCGCTTTTCACGAATATCGCCGCTCGCGGCAGTAAAGGCCGGTCCCCACTAGCGGCAAAAACGCGCGCGGCGTGTCGCGCGCGGCGAGCGCTTCCGCGGCAAGCGCGCGTCAACGAGTCCCCACTCGCGTTTTGCGGTAAGCGGCGACGATGCAGCCAAGAACGACCTGACGCCATGACTTGTGTTGTTCCATTCGAAACGTCTCGCGAAAGCGTGAGCTCTAATCAGACGATTTCGTCTTTCGTCGACCATGTATGTCTTTCTAGCGCTACGGCTGGTCAAGCTATCAAAAAACTGCTACGGCGAGCATACTTCTTGCTCGGCGTCTCGGTACGGGTAGGCTTAACGAAAACTGTATATAGGTCTGGGCATGGCCTCCGAGATTTTACGACGGCGACGTCACTTTCGAATCTCAGAGGCTGTGTATTATGGTTCTATGCTTGACCGACAGATGGCGCCACGCGTCGGCACCACCGTCGGCACGCCTCCGCGGCTCGCTTCTGATTGGTGCTTTTTTCGCGGCGGCCGCGGCTACCGCAAAAAATGGGTCTCGACCCATTCGAGCATCTGCCGCGCGTTGCTGCCGCTTTTCACGAATATCGCCGCTCGCGGCAGTAAAGGCCGTCCCCACTAGCGGCAAAAACGCGCGCGGCGTGTCGCGCGCGGCGAGCGCTTCCGCGGCAAGCGCGCCCGACTTGTGTTGTTTCCATTCGAAAGGTCTCGCGAAAACGTGAGCTCTAATCAGACGATTTTGTCTCTCGTCGACTATGTATGTCTTTCTAGCGCTACGGCTGGTCACGCTATCAAAAAACTGCTACTGCGAGGATACTTCTTGCTCGGCGTCTCGGTACGGGTAGGCTTAACGAAAAATGCATATAGGTCTGGGCATGGCCTCTGAGATTTTACGGCGGCCATGTCACTTTCGAATCTCTGAGGCTGTGTATTATGGTTCTATGCATGACGGACAGATGGCGCACGCGTCGGCACCACGGTCGGCACGCTCCGCGGCTCGCTTCTGATTGGTGCTTTTTTCGCGGCGGCCGCGGCGGCCGCAAAAAAATGAGTCTCGACCCATTCGAGCATCTGCCGCGCGTTGCTGCCGCTTTTCACGAATCTCGCCGCGCGCGGCAGCAACGCGCGCCGCATGCGGCGTGCCGCGCGCGTTTTTGCCGCTAGTGGGGACCGGCCTTAACGCGCGTCGCTTGCGGCGTGCCGCGCGCGTTTTCGCCGCTAGTGGGGACCGGCCATTAGCTCTACCGTATTCCTGCGCGTGTGCGAACTGCTGACTCTCCTTGCTTGCCTTCGCGTCGCGCCACGAGTGAGCCCCACTCTGCTGAGGGCCAGCTGCTGTGTGTGGCCCATGGCGCCACGGAGTCTCTCGCCGACAACGGCCACAGCTGCGCCTTCACGTGCACACTGCCGAGTTGCTTGGAGGAAAAGAGAGGCTCCCGAATAAGTCGGGTTGGATGGTCTACCGGGCAAGCAGAAGAGAATACTAGACCTCGGAGGCCACTTTAGCTTATCGCGAGTTGCGGAGCGACGCCGACACCCACCGTGCCTGCCGTACGCACGCCGTAACCCCCGACTAGCTGTTGGCTAATGTCATGATGGAGCTGGGAGGCCACGCCTCCCTGCTCTCTCACGGGCACTCTGGGCAGCCTTGAAAAACAATTTCTTTGTAACAAATAAGCGCAAATGGATGCTTCCTGTTTGCGCGAAAGTTCACCGAGCACTTTCACATTTCACCTTGTGGTTGCATGCTCGGTTTGAAAGATTACCGTTTGCTTTTCCAGGTGTACAAGAAAGAGGCTTCCCAAATTTAAAGGCGATACGAATTATGGAGCCGGTCCATTCAGGAGTTGCAACACATGTCATCGACGGCATAGCAGTCGCTCCTTTCATGACGCCAAAGTCTCTTCGGCAAGGCCTAGATTTCGTCGCTCGAAAGGGCGACTTGCTCCAAGTTACGTATCCGAAGAGCGGCACGCACTGGCTTCTATATATCACGCAACTGATCCTCAAGGAAGATGAACCGATCGGCTCTTACGAGGAGCTTCTTGGAAGCACCAGGTTCATTGAGTACGAGTTGGACGCACCGGAGTACAAGTCGAGCACGGAAATACGAAGCCTCTGCACACACCTCCCTCTCAGAAAGGACAAGCTCAACCCGGAGGCTAAGTACATTTATCTGGCTCGAAATCCTTGGGATGTCTGCGACTCTTGCTACCGACAGGTGAGAAAACTATTACTAGCACTATTATACTCACTCCTGACATGATTTCTTTTTAAATCAGCGGAGCTGTTTAAGCTTGGAGTAACTGCGTGGTCGCACGCCAAACATTCACTAAAAGAGGGGGGAGCAAAGGAGGAGAGACAGAAAGCGCACCTGCTTTGGGTATGCCAAACCACGGCCGCTGGATAAAAACGTGCGCTGGATAAAAACCTCGTGCGTTGCTAATTGAGCGGTGTCACAGCCGCCAGGTGTTCTCGGCCGCCCTCGTGTCCAACGAGATAAGATACGGCGTGGGAATGTGCGGAGCGAGGTTCGGCGTCCTTTGGAAAAAGGGGAAAAGCCGCTAATTGCCTCCCGAGGAAAAGCTTGGCCTTGCGGGCCATTTTATCGCCAACGCCTCGGGATGCCGCCGGCACCGCCAAAGAAACGCAGCCGCCGGGCTGGGGCCCCCCGCAGCGGGGCGGCGCGCTTTATTCATCACGCGAATAGGAGACGATGATTCTGGCCCGATTTGGCTGCCACGGCAGTTGACGTCTTGACCAGCAAGAGAGCAGTCAGCGGTGTCGCGAGTCTCGCGTAGTCGTCGGGTATGGAGCAGCCGAAGTGACGAAAACAGTCGTGCACAACATCGGGCCCTCTCTTCGTCTACCGAAGCCGGCGAGACACCAGTGACACCCGTCAACTCCTCTACGTAAGCGTCACGACCGTTATTGTTGGACATTTCTGTAGGGCATAATTATTTTCATTTAATGTTCTTTTTATATTCACCGAATTTCGGTGTGAGAACGAAGCGTGCGCTGCGTCGCACCAGAGATAGTGCATCGAGTTAGTTCTCGTTATGTTTTCTTTTCATCTAGTTATTTTATCACCAGTGTTAACTCCTGCATTGCTTATACTTATATTGATACCTTGTCGCATGTATTTCCTCCGAGTTCCTGTCGCGCGTGTTCCTATAGTCTGAGTTCATTTATTTTGTAATTGCCTATTGCCTTGCTCGTTATTAAATGCTTTTGCTTTTGTTTCTAAGCACCTATCCGTGTCTGTCTGAGTGTGCGTCAGTCAGGACCAACACCACCACACGTGCCAACCGCACGGGTCGGCCGGCGAACTCAAAACTAAGTGTACCGCTTCGAGGCTTTTAGGGCGCCGCAGGCCTAAGCGTAAGTGGAAGCCTACGGGTCTGCCGAAACGCCGCTACTGAACGGCGTGCCTGAGCGAAGTGTGTGACAAGCGGCCGTGGCCAAACTCACGAGGGGAGGACGAAGCGTAGTCATTGATGTCGAAGCCGTCGCGAGCAGGCGTTCTGCCTAGTCACGTGACAGGAGCACCGCGCTTTTATAGACGTGCACTGAACGGCACCTAGACATTCTCTGCTCTACCGGTATGGCTATCCATTAAGCGTGCGATGGAAGAGACAGCGAAATGAGAAGAGGAGGCGCGAGTGTCTCGAACACTGAGAGAGCCAAAATACATTTCAGAAATACAGGTGCACCAGCTCGCACATAGCGACGGAAGCAAAAACTTAAATTCCAACAAACGATGCTCAGTCTGTTGGGTGGGCCTGTCGCTGTCCTCAGAAAGTTCTGCAAATCGCTACAGAGGGCCAAAAATCAATGGTGGGGATCTCCATCTTCAAGCGCGGGGAAGGGAGGTACTGACCTCTCTCTTATCTCAAGCCACGGGGGCTGCCATTCGTCCTGTTGCACTTTCATGTAAGGCGCCCGTGTTGGTGCCATATTTCAGTGGAGTTTCAGCAGCGGCGGCTTGCCGTACGGCAATGACGGTAATGCCGTACCGTCATGGTCAGCATGTGGCTATTTTAATCGGAAAGACCTGCACTAGTTGCTCGGTGGGTACGGAAACGTCGTCAGATGATAAAACTCGCTGGTAAGCGCTCAGAAGCTCAATTTTCTACGTGCCAACCACAGCGGTACGGCATTACCGTACTTACCGTACGGTAAGCTGCCGCTGCTGAAACTCCCTATTGGTGAAATACGCGAATACCTCTTCCTTGCGTAAATGTTGCACTTAAATACCACGAACTGATTCTCACATTAAGCATACCTTTCAGATACTGCGTAATTTATCTTTTACAAAATATTTTTGTTCTAGCTGACATTTAGTGGTCAGCAATCTATGAACCCCGTGTGCTTACTGTGCGTTGTGAGTGCACGTTAAACAATCCCAGGTGGTCGAAATTTCCGGAGCCCTCCACTACGGCGTCTCTCATAATCACAGATGCTTTTGGGACGTTAAACCCCAGAAATCAATCAGCAGTCTCTGAACGTCAATATTACGTCAAGGTCGTTTTTTTTTAATTCGATATATACGGCGGTAGAAGTCATGTAACGGTTTGCGGCGCGTTGGGGCAGTGACGCAAGGTCGGGCTTTTTCGTTTTCGTGTACATTTTCGTAAAACTTAGGAATTAATTTTTATTGTTGATGCCGACTAGGCCTGCTGCTTTTATGCGTCCAGGTCACATTCAAATGCTTCCGCAGAGCGCTTCCGTCTGCCTTCAACACAACGATGTTCGCTCGAAGCCACAGCGTACGCGGACCGGTGAGTACAAATAATCCGTTGCTTCTGTTTATTACGGTTGGTTTTGTTTTCGTGCAACAGGGAAGTGACACATTGCAGATGGAAATCTTTCAACCTCCGATGTGCTCCATCCAACGACAGAACTTGCGTTCTCTCGAGCGACGTGGCTTCACGTAGCAGCGATTGCTGGGGCAACAGAAGTGCATTTTAGAACATAATGCATTGTCTGAACATAAGCCAGGCAGCCGCTATAAAAGGAAGTCAATACACTACGAACGCCCCGAACGAACTACGTCCGTAATGCTGGTGTCACACGGGCGCTTCGACTCAAAGGTCAAGTTTGAGCTGCTACACGGGCGGCTTCGATGGCCGTCGAGTCGATAGTCTATCGAGCTCAATAGACTATCGATTCGACGGCCATCGAAACCGCCCGTGTAGCAGCTTAAACATGACTTTTAAATCGATGTACCGTCGGTTCGAAGGCCTTCGATGCGCCCGTGTGACACCAGTACAACACGCACGTGTATCAGTTCACAGAAACACGAGCTGTAAAGTTTGCAACAGCCCTTTAAAAAATAAAAAGAAATACTAAAGCCACTATTCCACGCTTGTGAAATATGAGTTGGGCTTATGCTGTGTTGCCCCTGCATTTATCTTGTTAAATCAGTTTCACTTATAAACTCACTTAAGCTACGTTCACTCTCCCAATGAGAATGACACTTGAATCGTGGATATACCTCTTCTTTTTTTCCGTCACAGCCTCCTGGCCGATGTCTGTAGTCTATACGCAACTTTCACGTACCGTGGCGCCGCCGAAAGCTGGTGAGATTATCGGAATGTTGGACCATGCTTAAGAAAGCAACTGTTGCTGTTAGTTTTGTCTCGGTGGGCGTTGTATTCGTGGTGTTGGTGAGCCGTCTGGCCTATCTTTACACTTTGGGATGGTGAAGTTGAACGCAAAGTAAACAAAAAAAAAGTCTATTGATTTCGGTGCGCAGCCTTTCCGTCGGACGGTATGCAGCACTGCTTTGTTTCAAAGTTCGCGCTTCGTTTGTCTGCTCGACACGGTTGCTATGACTGTTTTTAATACTTTGCGTTATGTCAGTGCACGTTAAATGACCCCAAGTGGTCGAAATTTCCGGAGCACTCTACTACGGCGTCTCTCATAATCAGAGCTAGTTTCGGGACGTAAAATCATAGAAATCAAATCAATGAACTACTTTGCGTCCGCGAAATCGCACACGCCGCCAAGCAGTTTTACTTACCCCACTCACTGGTTTGAAGTCATGTCACTGTGGGACGCGGCGGAGTGTAGTGCCAGAAAAACACAATTAAGTGCATTTCCGAGAAGTTCTAGTTTTACACGCGTGGTAACTCATTGCTTTGTGACAAGCTCCCGCAATAACGTTGTGCGAGCAACACTACAGGCGGTGCGCCTAAATGGGCGGTTATATAGGGCAAACAGGCGACAGGCGCGTTTACCTTAATTGCGATTCTCTGAATTTCTGCTTCAGAATTGGTTGCAGCCACGTTCTCGACAACATTCCACGATAAAAGAAGCCAAAGTGTGCAAACATGGACACAAGAGAACAGAAGCATACGACACAGTTTATGTCCGTGCTGGCACTCCTGAACCTTAGTTGCCGCCATTTAGCTCGGCTTTATAAGATTCATCATTTATGACAAACTCTCATCGCATCTTCGCCTTCACTTTAACGTAAGTTCCACGACATTTGAAGCGCAAACAGTTGCAATTCGTCCGATCGTGTACGTTCCTGTTCACCTTGGTAGCCATGCGATCACCTCAACGACAGCCATGTTAGATGTACAGTGGCGCCACCTATAGGCCGTGAAAGTTGCGAATTTTCCGCGTGGATGAATTTCAACACCAGGGGCGTCGGTCAGGAGGCTTGGTCTGAGCCCTACGAGATAAGTTACAGCACTACAAATTAACAAGCTGTATTTTCATCTATGCAAAACGTGCAGCAGCTTACTCACCCGCTGTGTTCACTGCTATACAGAATTTTGTCTTCGTAGATTATGCTTCTCGGTACGTGAAGATTTCGTAACCCTTGATTTATTTTTCAGAACGGCCACGCAACATCAGCTTGCCTGCCCTTTACAACACAGCCTATAAGGAAGGTGAAACTACTGAACATCTACTACAGAAGGTCACCTCGAAGTTCATGCTTCTGATGTTTTAATTTCTGGATGGTGGACATCTCACGGGAAGGCTACAAATATACAGTACAATAGTGGTGAAAGTGAACATATGCTCAGTACATTAGTTACATCACGCCACACTCCTAAGCCCGACGACACGCAATCACTGAATGCAAGATCAGCCGTGCACTTGGGCTTACGTGCATCTGTAAAGACCCCTGATAATTAATTGCAATATTGGGGGCGCGGGTTGGGCTAGTTGGTACATACTGAGCCAACGCCACCTAGAAAAAAAAAAGGCCTTCCCATCACCTCCTCTCCTTGGCAGTTACGTCACACAGGTCGGATCTGCGTTCCTGAAACGCGGCGCGCGTTCTGCAAAATATATTTCTCTGTGAAGGAAACGCTAGAGCGGCATTGCATGGAGCAGGCTGCGCCGCAAACGCGCCTGCTTTTCTTCGATTGTGCGTGGCTCTTCGTAAACGGGTAAACGGAAGCTCAAGGATGCCTGTGTGTTGTTGCGCACCGAACTGCAAGTCCACTTATGACGGAGGACCAAGTGTCCGAGTGCACGAATTCTCATCTGACCCAACGATGCGGGCAGCAAGCACCAGAGCTGTTCGTAGGAAGGACTTCTCGCCAACGAAGAGGACATTTTACACGGACGTCAAGACAGGAAAAGTGGTCGACGTCGCCCTGAAAAACATTCGTCTCAAGAAAAGTGCAGTTCCGAGCTTGTTTCCTAGCTGCGCTGCCTATTTATCGCGCCCGCAAGCGTGCGTGAGAGAAGTGCCTGATGCGAAAAGAGCGCGCTTGGAAGCCGCATGTTTGCAAAGAACAGTGATACTTTCACAGCAAACCCAAACAGAAGAGGACGCAAAAAATGTTGCTAATTTGCGGACTTCCTGAACGCCTTGCCAAGCTTTCAGAGTTCGGACTTCTGGACAGCAATTAACAAGGGCTCCAAGCTATTCTTCTTGGACTTGTCAGTTCAATCTACTCCTGCAGCTCGTACTTCGGTGATCCTGTCCACGGACCTGCGCGTCGAAGTGTATTTTGGTATAAGTATATTTCAGTGTGAAAACATTTCGGAACCGCGAGGAGATGACGTCTGAGCGATCCTTTTGCCACTGACGAAGGTACAGTGCAATGTGTGTGTGTGTGTGTGTGTGTGTGTGTGTGTGTGTGTGTGTGTGTGTGTGTGTGTGTGCGTGTGCGTGCGTGCGTGCGTGCGCAACTTCTGATGATCCGGTCTTTTTACGTCGTCAGGAAGGCCTCACCAGCAGGCCAATCCACGCTTCAACAACACCGTTATGTTGGATGTTGTCTGTATGCCCAAATCTACGTGTTCTAACCGACGTAGGATGGGGCACAAGCACTACATGTATCTCCTTTCCTAGCTCTCCAGAAAGTCTTCGTCGGAGTCCGAACTAACAGTACAAAACCGCGCTTTCGCATATGGTTGCTACGCAGAAGTCTTCCACGCAAATGTTTATCCTTGAGGTTGCAAAAGTCTCGTTCATCGCGGAAAAATGTTGACAAATTACTCACGATCTACACCCAAGGACGCAAGTATTCAATTTCTAGATATAAGGTTCTTTCCTCATGACACTAATTTGTGGTGGAGCTACGAGCCACGAGCTATCAAAGCAATCCTTCCATTTAACTGCGCTCAATCAAAAATAATTAAAAGGGCGATTAGTAATTACGCCTCAAAACTTCCTTGGAAAAGTCTTGTGTCCACTTGATGCGCCCCAGTTAAACTCAACAGTTTGCGCGTCTTTCGGAAGCCGGGTGCCCAAAAGGGATGTTGATTTCTGTGGCGGAAAGACTTCTGAAAACCACAACGGCTGCCAACAAAGTGTTGTCCACGGCCTACAGTGAAACAGAGAAGACAACGGCAATTCCTTATATGCACACCCTATCACACAATCTGAAAAAGATAGCCCAAAGTGTAAACGTTAAAGTTGCCTTCTCTGCTCCGGATAAATTGGCAATATTATTCCGAATGATGTCTCGAACACAGAAAATATGTAAGAAGCAGCATAAGCCCAATCATGTACCATGTCACAAAGGAACATTATACCAGATACCGTTGTCATGCGGGAACTTTCATGTCGGCCAAACGGGTATATGTATCAATATCAGGCTTTGTGAACATGAGAGCAATGTTGAAAACAAGACAGGTGGTTGGTTAGCTCTCCACTGCCGAGACTGCGGATGCGATCGTGTGTATAGCCAGAGTCCTTCAAGCATTGAAGGACTCTGGTATAACCAAAGCATAGAAGCAAAGATAGTGGAAGCACAAAACATTGATAGTGGAAGCACAAAACATCGGGAAATTAGGAGAAGGGTGCATGAGTTCGTCCACTGCTTTGTCATCAAAAGAGATAGTTCCTTGTTTTCTTGAGTGGCGGTACACGCGTGTAAAGATATCCATAGGGACATGCGTCTTGTGATGTACGATGTCCACAAAAAGGTCACGTTGTTTCCGAAATGAAGTTGTTGCGTATTTGCGAAGTGTGTGTTAGTGTGTCCTGGTGTCGGTGTCTGTTGAGCGCAAACGTGTTTTCATAATAGACTACCAACAGGCCCAAATTGCAACCTTAGTTAAGTTGATTGATTGAATGACACTTCGTGATATGCATAATAATAAAATGTGCAGTGCAAGCACTTTTTCAAAGAAATCGCGCAAGTTTGCCAAGAAACGTTAACGAGGTAATTTCATCAAAATCCCTCAATCGCGACATTCCACCAGTGACGATAGTCTATGTTCACCTAAATTTAAGAAAACAATTTCCCAATATTCCCCAGGCCTACCAACTCTTTTCTGGTAGGCGTATCGGGAGGGTGCGCAGTACCGACTCAAAAGTGGCATAGACAAGTGCTAATTTAAGCTGCGGCTGTCTGCATACGCGCTCGGCGTCTATGAGCGGACTGATGTGGTCTAGATATATATGTGAGGAACGCGAGGTGTTCCCGTGAGCGAGGTGTTCCCGTGAGCTGTTGTGATGCTTAACTTTTGATGCTGTATACACGCAGGAGGCTGACTTCGGCAACTTGCGCCCTGGTGAAAGTGCATTCGACGAATTTCTGGAGAAATTTCTCACAGGACAGATGCACCGTGGCTGCTACTTCCAGCACCTGATGGCAGGCTACTCTCTACGAGACGAACCGAACGTCCTCTTCCTGACGTACGAACAGTTGAAGAGAGACACGCGAGCCACCGTCCTCGCACTGGCTCGTTTCCTCGGTACACGCTACGAGAAGATGCTGCAGGAAGCTGACGGTGATGGCCGCGTGCGCCTGCACTCACTGTTACAGAGGATATCGGCTGACAACATGAGGAAAGTGCTGCGGATTGATTTACTCCAAACTTGCCGTCCGGTACTTAAAAAGCTTGCGGATGGTCTGATTTCGTCGTCAAAGGCCAGCCAGGCGGAAAAGCCTGGTACTTACTCCTTTACCAGAAAGGCTCAAATTGGGAGCTGGAAGGAACGTTTCTCGCCAGAGAATCTCCGAGCAATGGAGGCGTGCATTGCGGAGAAGACGCGCGGTTCCGACGTTATGAACCTCTGGAGCGACATACGGGCGGAAGCTCTGAGCCGCTGTTAGGCGATGGAAGTTCTGGGCGCTGAAAAAAAGGAACAAAATCAACATCGCCCAATTAGCTTCATTAAGGGGTGATGACGAATATAACGCCACTAGGTTTGAGCCTATATTCAGAAAAAAAAAATGTTTTCGTACTTAAGGTATGCTTGAATAAAACTGCCCTGTCCATTCACGTGTTGTGCTTACCTGCATGGTCTTGACCAGCAGTGTGCGCATTATTAATTTGCATGTGTGAACGTCCTATGTTCATTGTTTGGCTGATCTTGCAGCGGAATATTCCGTTGAACTGTTTAAGCCGTCCATATGTCAAATAAACGAGGCCTAACATTAGGCTACAGCGTGTCTACCAACCGGGAAAACCGGGAAATCTCAGGGAATATGAGCAGTCTGGAAAATCTCAGGGAAAACTCAGGGAATTTGGACTTCTCTCAGGGAAAATCAGCTCAAGTACGAAAGTCGCGGTAACGCTGGCTTTAACAATGCACCTTGCGATTGAGTTTATAGCGCAACTCGCAGTAATTGAAGGGAAGAGTACCCCCCCCCCCCCCCCTCTTTTCCTCGTCGCTCTTCGTCGCGCGAATCGGCTGCTTTTTTTTATTATTGGCTTTGCTTGTCGCGTCTTGTTTTATGTAAAGTCCGCTGTATGTGCCTGGACGCGCTACGGCGCACACACATCCCATGTGTGCGCCGAGCGTTGTTATATTGTGCGTTTGCTTGCAAGCAGTCTTTTCCACAAATATTGCGGAAAAGACTGTGGAGGTAGAGGACGCGCGGCTACACGAAGCTGCGCGCCCTCTCCATAGGGAGAAGACGCGGCGCCGATTCTACACGCCACGCGGTGACGCGTGACGCGTTGTGCGGCCTGTAGCAACGCCGCTGGGCAACGCCATTTCGTGGTTTCGGTTTCTCAGCGTGATTGCAACGGAGGCGCGTGAAACGTGATGTTTATCTTCGTCGGCACGGCACCCCTTTCTGGAGGCGGCGGAAGTTGATTTTCATCTTTATTGGCGTAGCTTTCAGCTTATTATCGACGCTTATGATCTGAGAGTCGCTGGATCGAATCCCGGCCGCGGCGGATGCATCTCGATGGAGGCGAAATGTTTTAGGACCGTGTACTGTACGACGTCAGTTAAGAAACCTCGGGAGGTCAAAACTTACGGAGTTCTCCACTACGGCCTCTCATAATCATAGCTGGTTTTGTGACGTAAAACCCTACAATCAATCAATTATCTACGCTTACGAGGGATTCTTGCTGTTCTTAATTACCGAGTTTATTCTGCCCAAAGCAGCCACACGCTGAGAAGATACCGTGTGTGTGCCGACACAGCTGCTGGTTGCTCCAAGATGAGAACAGAGATGCGTTTTATGTGCGCAACTGCGATAAGGCGCTGTGCGTAGACCCGTTTTTCAAGGAATACCACGTTCTAAAATACTATTGAACAATTTACAGTATTTGCTCGATTTTACCGCGCCCTCGATTGTAACGCGCACCAGTTTCCCGCGACAAAAAGAAAGTCAAACATCGACTGTAGTGCACACCTATTTTTCGGGACACAGGAAGAAGGGAGAGCTTAGTAATCAACCTTTTCACATTAATAAAACCAGATGCCGTACTCGCGTAATGAACGCACTCGCATAATAAAAGCACCGCTAACTTTAAACTACTGCAGTAGTTGATCCGAGGCGTCTCGAAGATGTTCGGCGCGCCGATTCATAGCTCCTGCGTCTCGATGAAACTTTCGCACGTTGCCGGGCGCAGCCGCGTGCAAGCTCGCAGTGGTGCATTCCTCCGTGCAATCGCAGTTCCCTCACGCCTGCTACCGCATGCTGCCACGTGTGCTGCGGAAGCTGGCGCAGCTAAGCCTAACCATGGTCGGGGCGTGATCTCCGAGATTGCATGGCGGCAATCTCGGACGTCAAGCAGCGCGCGCGGCTGAGAGGCTCTGCCTCAGCACGGATACGAGGGAGAAATGCGATGATGAGCCGTTTTGCGTATGGCGATGGGAAACATCTATTCTCCCGTTACGGCCACCCGCAAACGCTATTGAAAGTTCGCGCCGCTGGGCATCTCGGACTTCGGTTGGCCGCAAAATGGCCAAGCTGGCGCGGCGATTATCAACGGCCTGCGTAATGTGCGTCGTGGCAACGTTGCGTGGGGGACCGGCGGCGACATAGAAACTGCAGAAACTGCGCGCCAAAGACCGCCGCACCGCTAGTTTGTTTTTTCGGCAGTAACTGTTCGGCAGCGCCCGAAGCGCGTAGGAGGCGGCCATTTTCCTACGCGCCTCAGTATGGTAACGGCGTCGTTCGTCCGCACTCGTTCGCATATGATTTTTGGACCCGTTTTATAGAAAAAGAAGTGTGCATTAGATCAGAGTAAATACGGTTTAAGTGATGCTGACACGAAAATATAGCTCCTGATTCTTTTTTAAAAGAAAACAATGTTTTTCGGACCTTACGCATTTCGTACATTCAAAATACGCAATTTCACAAATTGACCGTCTGGGAAAGCGTATTTTTTGTTTGTTTTTTTGTTTTCTTTATTTGACCCTGAAAGAGCTTAAAATCCTTATTAGTGATGACATTGGGTGACATGGTGCCTACCCGCATCGACATGAAGAAAGTTATGTGCCACTCAGGGAATTTCGCAAAGATACTCAGGGAAAACCTGGAAATGTCAGGGAATTTAGCAATGTCAACTTGGTAGACACCCTGGGCTAGTAGTAGTAGGGGGAGGCGTGGTACGTTCCTCACGTTGTGAAACACATCAGTGTGGCTGTCTAGCGCACGTACCTTCGCTTCCATAGTCTTCTAACAGAGTCATTTACTCTACCGAAATTTTTAGCGCTCTCTTCCGCAAGTAAACTTGCCAACTAGCCCAACACTTCACTGTACTCGCAATACTGGCTCGTACTGTCGGCGGCAAACTACTGCGAAACACGCGAGCGGATCTTTAAACAGCTGTCAGCGCCGCCTAGTGGCAATGCTGCTCTCACGCAGTTCTTTCAAGAAGTTACGGCTAGTTACTGGAAGGCGCGAAGACCGCAGTTTCAGAGCTCGCTCACGTGGTCCGTGTAACTTTGCTGCCGACTATACAGTTTCATCAGAGCCGAGAGCACATAGAGTGGCCAGACTCGTAGCCGCATGATGTGCCAATTTAGATAATATTTTTTTTTTGGTGCAAGGGCCAAATTTTGCCGAAGTGCGCCATGACTAACTGAGCGCTGCGGGTGATGATACAATGCAGGCGTGCTATGCTAGGTGGTGTAATATGGCTTTAAATGTGTCTAAAAAGTCCACGCATATCCACAGAGTGAATGATGATGAGTGGGCGAAGCTCCGGGGGTTCATCGGTAAAAACCGTCAATCTTCCGTGAATCTTGCCCAGTACGTCATCAAAGACGTGACAAACACTGTGTGTCGCCATCTAGCGCTCTCCTATCACACTAGAGCACGCAGCGAGCGTCTCCGCGCCATCTATTGATCAATTCACGTACTACCTAAGCAGCACCGCAGCGCTCGGACGGACGGACGGACAGACACACACACAGACATACGGACGGACGGACAGACAGACAGGCTCCCATGCTACGCGTTCCCATACATCTGAATGAAGCGAGCATCGCGGCGCCATCACGCCATCTAGTGAGCACTTCATTAAACTACAGGTGGCTACATACGTCGGAGGAAGGACAGACCCACGCCCTAAGGAGCTTCGCCCCTAAAAAAAAATAGCTGCATAGTGGCGTAAAAAAATATGCATCGAATAAAATTGCGACAATGAAGCGTGGAGTGGTCTGAGTCTTAAAAGAATCACAGATGATCATGAAGCTAAATCTGCACGATAATAAACATAGCAAAAGGCCTACTTGTGGCCTTTGTGGCCAGAGGCCACGAAGAAAGTGCTTGCATAGCGTTTTTTCTTTCCAAGGGCATGGCGTCATCACTGACGTTATCTTCACGGCGCCGTGTAAAAGCGTTATGACGTCAACAGGACTTCACGCGATGACTGCACTACTCGGTCACATGATGTGGCATAGCGCGCTCAGGGGCTTCGTATGGTCACGTGACTTTAAATACCATGCGTGCGACGCCTGGTTTTCGACAAGGCGATCGCCACCTCTTTCAAGCACAGCTCGTTTCATTAACTGGAAGATCATGCAGCATTTGCAACGTCCACCAACGTTGGAATAAAGATGCGTTCGTGAAGGCGCTGCGATGTACATAGGCACCAAATGATTGCATATTTTATACGTTCTCTTGAAGTCTACTTATTAGGGACGAAAATAACGACCGGTATGTGCACCGGGCCACTTCAGTTAAATATTTATATGCCGCAGATAACGATCTCAAAAACCCCGCCAAATTGGGCAGTGACAACAGGGAGCGAAACAGGAGTATCATGTAACGGCAACATCATGTGGACCACATACCAAACCAGTGACTACAGCAACTAGATTTAGTTTGCTTTGGGTGGCAAGTGTCGCCGCCGATTAGAGACCAGTTAGCATGTCATGGGATAACGGATAAAGAGGCGGCGTATCGGAGTTCTACCACCAAAGGCGAACACTGTTACCACCCCCCCCCCCCCCCCCAACAAAAAAAATATCCACGCATATCCACGGAGTGAATGATGATGAGTGGGCGAAGCTCCGGAAGTTCATCGGTAAAAACCGTGAATCTTGCCCAGTACATCATCAAAGACGTGACAAACACTGTGTGTCGCCATCTAGCGCTCTCCTATCACACTAGAGCACGCAGCGAGCGCCTCCGCACCATCTATTGATCAATTCACGTACTAGCTAAGCAGCACCACGGCCGGTCTGGACGCGCGCGTTCGCTCCCTCCTTTACGGCCTGAGCAGCTGCCGCGAATACAATGGATCTGTTTCTATACAGTGACGAAGGCGCGTTCCGCGTGAGGGCGTCGCGAGCCAACCCCCCCAAAGCGCGTTGCTCTGCATGCGCTCGCATGGTAAACCACCTGTTCTCGGCCACTTTATTGTGCTAATTATTTCTTCCCCATGTAGGAAGTGGTGAAAGCAGTACAGGTGCGTGTGGAGACAGTCTGGCTTTCTCGGTACTCATGCACTCGGCAAAAGAAGACGCGCACTCAGTGCTGGTAGCAACAAGAATGGGTTGGTCGGTTGGTAAAACTTTACCATCTTATATTTGATGGAGGCGAAAATGCCTGCGGCTTGTGTGCTTATATTTAGATGCACGCCAAAGATTCCCAGGTGGTGGAAATTCCCGGAGCCTTCCACTACGGCGTCCTTCATAAACATAACGCAGTTTTGGGATAATAGACGGCATGCTGATGCAGATGTCACCGAGTGCGTCCTTCTGCTTAGTTTCTACAATGCGACGGATTTGCTCAGCCTTGTGGCGAAGCGCTCAATTGTGTGATTGTCAAGATGTTTCCCGGAACCATCACATGTTCTGTTGCGATAACGATGAGCTTACCGGCCTCATTGCAGTGGCTGAGCACATCAGCGTTGCTCGTAGCACTGCGTGTGTGCCGCTTTTATGTTAGAGGTAACAAAATAGCTGACTGGCCTAGTTGGTTGTGCATACTTAAAATAAACAGCGCAATAAACGGGCGCGTTGGTTCTTCGGATTCCTCTTGTGAACAACACAAAAAAAAGTTAACAGATCAGAACGACAGGCCTTCTGGCTGGATTCACAAGCCCAAGCGGGAACACTTGCGGCCTTTAATGATGTGGCTACTCTAAACTAGCTGTAAGCATCACGACAGCGTTTTACCAGCAGTGCTTCTTCTTTCAGTTCTTCTTGTGCATTATATTATTTTAGTACCATGGAGAACATTCTGTGCGATATTGAACAGTTTCTGTGAAAGTTCTTTATTTTTTCTTTTCGCCGACGGCGTGCATTATTGCACAAGAAAATTTTTCCAATCTCTTCACTTGCACGCTGAAGACTGCTTCTGGAGTTGTGAGGGCTTGGGAATTTGTATGCATGCAAGGAGTCGGCGCGGTGTGGTGCGACATTATTATTATTATTATTATTATTATTATTATTATTATTATTATTATTATTCCTTCTACTGTGATTGCGACTCACGGCTGCTTGTGGAAAAAAGTTAGTTTCCCCTTTTCGAGATATTTATTTGAATATTAAAGCATGAATTGTGATACCTTCAACAAAATTAAATTTCCATATTTTATAATTTTCAAGTGCAGCAATGGTTGGCATATGTGCATTTAAAGTAAACGTTTTGAAAACCACTTTCCTCCAAAAAAAGAAGAATGTTTCGTGTCATTTGTTCTGATGCTCGGAATCATGCGGCCGAGCCTTCTGAGCACGACGCGCAATGGCAAGTGCTCTCACGAGCAGCAGAAGCGGGCGAATCAGTGGCTTGTGCCTCCCCCTCCGACAAGCGGAAATCACCGGAGTTATCATATATGCTTGCTACAGTGTTTTTATCGCATTTGTACCATGCATGCCATATAGAGGAGCTTCAGAAAGTGACGCGGCAAGTCTGAAGCCGAACATGCCCTGCGCACGCTAGCCTCCGCAACGAGTGGGAGCTGGTTTAAAGCGGGTTGGCTCGGAGCGCCCCCGTCAAGTTGCGGCGATAGGTAGAAACAGGCCCCCGTGCGCAGGCCGTAAAGGAGGGAGCGAGCGCGCGCGTCCAGACCGGCCGTGGCAGCACCGCAGCGCTCGGACGGACCGACGGACTGACTGACGCCCATACATCTGAATGAAGCGAGCACCGCAGCGCCATCACGCCATCTAGTGAGCACCTCACGAACTAGAGGTGGCTACCACAAACGGAGGATGGGCAGACCCACGGCATAAGGAGCTTCGCTGCTAAAAAAAAGACGCACGCTCAACGCCTGGTGCACATTCGCGGACATTAAATGCAAACGGACGCACGTTGAACGCCTGGTGTTCGCCTGACGCGCTCTGCTCCAGGAACGCAAAGACGGCCACCGACAAGCAAATGATGCACCTTTCGCTGCAGCGGGCTGTGTTTTCACAAATCGATCCATTGAAAACCAGTTGGGTTTCCCTTACAAGGTTTCACCGTTTGCGGACGCTCCCGGTTTATCAAAGGTTTGCGCATAGCTCTCACGCGTGAAATGAGAGTCGTTGGAGAACTTCAGTTGCCTTTGTACAACTGTCGAGGGTCTCTGTGTAGTGTCGAGGTGCTGCTGATGTCTATATGAAACAGGTTCACATGTCCGCAGTATCAAACCCATCTCCCGCCCTTGATTCGCCAGACTGCCGCTTCTGCATTCCACACCTTCGCGAGGACATGGTTCACTTATGTGTTATACTGATTCATATGACAGAGGGATCAATCACATTATTTTTTTGCTCACAAGATTATAAAAATTGGGGGACCCTTAAGCTTCGCCTTTAAGAGTTGAACGCGAGCGAAATCCGGCCCCTAGTGTGCACTTCAACCACTCAGTGAATACTTACTAATATGTGTTGTTACACACACACACAGAAACGCGCGCGCGCGCGACGTATATTAATGGTAGGGGTTTTCGATCGATATAACAGCACCTTTATATCAACTTCATGAAAAGATTGTACAGTGATGTAGTCACATGGACCTGTATTATGAACTGCACGTAGGCGTGAAAGTTTTATTCATAAATGGTCATATTCTGTCGTCCTTCTTGCGTTAACTATCTGGCAGCTGTTTGATTTGTTCTTCTGGAGACCTCTTCCGGCCAACCGCAACAAGCATCGCCTTGTGGTCGGTGAAATGGCAAACAGCACGTTGTCTAATAATATTTGCTGTTTGCTTGATATGATATGTTCCCTGTCCGAGAACGGTGGAACCATATAGGCTCTGCAGTAGTCGCATGGCCTCCGAGATGGCGGGCGCGCCCGCCGTCTCGGAGGCCATGGTAGTCGAGACATGTTTTTCACAATGTCTCACAGATGGCAGCACATTATATAATGTTTGTTTGATATATTCAGTAAAGTTTATTCCTCCTACAAATCGCCGAATGGGCTCATTTTCGTCGTGACACCTGCCGAACAAAAAAATGCGTTAAGGAGACCCCTTCCACTGCATAATGTTTATGTAGTGTTTTTTTCCGAAGCAGTTGCAAGTAACATCGTGGCTTTGTGGTAGGACACCTGCTTGCCACGCAAACGGCCCGGTTCGATCCTTAATGGGACCGAAAATTTTTATTCTGTATTTTATTTGCATCTTTCTCGATTTTTCGGTCATGGAAGATTTTTCGCTCACAAGCGACGCCGACACCGACAGCGGAATTTCTGCGAAACGAGCTCTCTAACGCTGTCGCGTTAATATATAGGGCTGTAAGCAGTTTAAGCTTCCTAAAAGTAATTATTTTAGAAAGCTCTGTTTGGTTCAGGTCACTGATATACACTTAGAACGGACTTGGTTCATATGTTACTGTTTCGCTGACTCAAGTACAATTCTGACCAATGAAGTGCAGGATAGAGATGGAAAAGAAAATCAAGTGCGCTTTGTTCGTTCTTGCTTTTCATTCCCCGCCGAAGTACTTGTTCAGCTGTTTCCACGGCAGCAGTAAGCAGTCAGTAGTGTAGGTCGTTTGCATGCGTTGTGCCCACTAAACACGAATTTTCCTGTCTCTCTGTGGCCGCAAGAGAAGCTCAACAGAGACGTACAGCCGTCAGCACGGTTACCTCGAACACTCCGCACCGTGGCCGCGACCGCCTTGGACTGACGCCAGCGCCCCCAATCGTTGGACACTGTGTTTGCAGCAGCCGACAATGATTGGTCGCGGCTAGATTTCACCGGTCAATTTGTGTTTCGCTCCTGCCTGACTGGCGGGTCGAGTGCACCCACTTGAAAGGTTCGATCTGGCAAGTTTCGCCCAAGGCTGCGGCATAACGCGCGGCCAGAAAGTTCGTTGCCGTGTGCTAATCCCTGCGATGAAAAGTGGCGTGCGACAGCTAGCGCGCACGTTATGTTTGAACTGAAGGCTCGTGCTTGAATGAAGTGATATATTAGAGAAGCAGAGCAAACGCAGGTTTATGGGGCTTTAATGGTTCGACACTAAATATATCTGCAAATGCGGCTGTGCAGTTGTTCATGGTGCGCTTAAATAATTGTCGAAAAGCGTGATTCGGTGTGTGTTCGCAGGTTGATGTCTGGCTTGCTGTTTAGCTCACGCTGCAATGGAGCCCCAGTATCAGCGCTATAGTTATATTATGTGCGCAAGATGCTACTTTTCAATGTATTGCATCTATGACCACAGCCATTCTTTTTACCTAAAGAGTCAGTTTCTTATGCGAAAATACACGACTAAACGCCTTTCACAGGTATATATGAATGAAGCGCTTCATTAGCAACGCATTTATGTGTCTTTCTTGCTCAGGAGACTGGCAGATCTTACGCCCCGATACTTGATCTTCAAAGCAGCGGGAACTAAATAGTAAGCCAGGCATTAACACGCGAGAACACTGTGATGCGTGTTGTCCGACAACTAATTAAGCAGACATGAACCACTACACCACGCAATTTGCAGATTCATTTATGGCGGAACATTTCCAATGGTCTCAATCCTGTGTTTGCTCAGCTTTCCTGGTGCGTCATTTCTTTCAAGCTCTAGGTTTGAGACCAGACTCGAAAGAATCGACAGCTGTCGCACGTTGCTTTTCATTCGCGAGATAAGCATACGATAAGCATACACTGGCGAGATAAGCATAGTCTGGGCGCTCGTTATACCGTAGCCATGGGCAAAACTTGCCAGATCGAACCTGTCATGTGGGTCAGGCAGAAGCGAAATGCAAATTGACCAGTGAAATCGAGCGGCGACCCATCTATTGTCAAATGCCGCTAACATAGCGCGTCCAACGATTGGTGGCGCTGGCGTCATTCCAAGGCGATCGCGGTCACGGTGCGGAGGGTCCGAGTTAACCGTGCTTACGGCTGTGCAGTCGTGAGCACGTTTAGCGCAAACACGTGGGCGGCGTGCCGCACGGTGCTATCAGCGACGCCCACCCATGCGAACGGGAAGTCCTGCACATGCGCAGTATTTTTGCAGCGTGGCTATTTCACCATCGCGCGCATTGCGTCATTGGAGCGCACCATCGTCGTCTGCTGTTTTGCCTCGGGTGCTATCGTCGGGCTTACCGCGATCTGCCAGTTAGGATCAATGAAACAAGAGCTGGCTAGGCCTGTAAGTGCCAGTCCTGGCCTTCGATTTACATTTAGCTTAGACTTTGCGTGTCTGCAATACCAAATAAATGCCCATTGAATCACGTTTTAAAACTATTCGCAAGTTCCGTCGCCTATAGGGGGCGCAGACGGCGAATCAACATGGCGCCCACAGAGAGTATCGGAGCAGCCGAACAGCCGCTGAGCACATGTGAGGCTTGCATATCGGTGGATTTCTCGCTTGGTGCTAGACGATGGCTCTACACCTCCCGCACTCGCTGTCGCTAAGCGATGTTATGCGTCACGTAGGCGCTTCTGAAATGAGAATACGATGCCTCATTGAGGGCGAGGTAGTCTTGAACGCCAAACACATCATTTGTTGTGGCGTAAAGGCTTGCAGCGCATCGTCTGTCGTTGTGCAAGGACTTTGTCTGCAAACGTCCCACGTCCGGGAGAAGCCACACGAGGTGGAATTCATATATGACAGGGAAGGCTCCATAAAGGTACGTTGAATTGTTTTTATTTTTCTTCGCGTTAATTGTGCCTGCCCATAAACCGTGCTTTTCGTGCAGTGCCTTACCAAGACCAAAAGTCTTGCTCTGTTCTGCAATGTTTTCTACTTCATTTCACGTCCCGAGTTATGAGCGTATTGCTAGAACTATTAAAATGGCCATTTCCCAGCCGTCTTTCTTTTGAAAAGTCCCTGTTTTATTCACTCTGTTGCAACTGTTCATCGCTAGAGTGAAGAGGCACGACAGCTTGTTGTGTTCAAGCCAGCGCCAGTGTTTTATATCCTAAATATTTGGGTTTCGGGGCCACTGTAGCTGCAAAGCTGGAAATTCACAGCGCTGCAAGCACATCATCGCGATGCTCCTGCTCGTGGACAGGCAAGCTTTTCTGATATTTAGTTGGTGTGCGCTGCATGTTGTTAAACAATGCGCATTGAGTGTGCCCAGGCAAGGTCTTGATCAATTCCGTTCAGTAAAGCCATAGTGGCCGCATATTGGGGGTACGGAATCTGGAATTAATCAGAACTTCCCAGTATACGGTGCCTCTTAACCACATGGAGATTTGGCCTGTAAAACCACTTGAGGGTATATTGCAATAAAAGTGCACTTTTATTACAACATGCTATTCAATATACTTTTATAACAATAGACTGAGTACAGTACACAAATTCTCTAAAAAAAATTTATTGGGCATGTGTTGTGGATAGCGTCAGAAAAACACGAGACGATTGAGGGAAGCAAACCTCATGGTGAAATACATGCATCAATGACATAAAAATACTTCAAGTTTTCAGTGGAGTCATAATACCATAGCTTGGTTTCTTTGCGCATTATTCTTCACTTGTACAAGTCAAATCTCAAAGTACAGCCATATATAATAACCGAGACTACTATTTTATAAACAGGTCTGGTTTGCAAAGCTTGGAACCTTTGTCGTCGACTGATATGAAGCAGGCCTGGGGAAGACTGAAATCATCACCATTCTATGAAGCTAAGCAACTCCAGGAGCTATGTCATGTGCAGATGCAGCCGTCTCTACATCTCCATGACAAGACAAGACAAGATCCACATGTTAATGCAGGTCAATTGCATTAGTTTTATGGGCAATGCACAGTTCTAAAAGTAGAATCAGCAAAGGTTCTTAAAACCTATTTTCTGAAAGTATGGGTGGCGACAGGTTAACAATCCCTCCAATGACTCTCAATATTTGGTCAAGTGCCCCTGTCATTTCCCATGGCACAGGGCCCTTGAGTACTCTGAATGTTTTCAGTCTTTGTATTGCGCGTTGAACATGAGCACGTGCTCACGTAATTTTCACTGTTTTATTTGCATCTTCAGCTGAAAATTGCTGCTGAGAGCGCAAGAAAGGGGGCTGTATCACACCCAGCCCTAGCTTCGAGCACATTTAATCCACATTGAACCCCTTGTCCACCATCACATCGTCTTGAAAACCTGCAAGTTTATCAAGCACCTGCGATTTTTCGACACAAGCCTTGTCCGATGCCCTACCGCCAAAGGCATCACTTAAGAAAGTTATGAGACCTGCAGGTGATACTCCCACGAGGACTTTAGCCGTGTGCGTCCCTTTATAGTGGGAGTATGTTAATATTCTGCATGATGCACAGTGGCATTTTTCTAACTCAACCTCAGTGCAGTCAAGAACAATGCGAACCTCCGAAAATTCTGCAAAGCAAAGCGGCATGTTTTTTTTTAATTTCTGCAGCTGTTGGCCAAGGAATAGCACATTCGAAAACTGCAGTAAGGTTGCGCAATGTTGAGTAAAACAACCTGTGAACGGTTGTTTTACTAATATTAAATAAAGTACCTAAACAATCAAAAGAAAGACAGGTCTTTAAGCGCACAAGAACAAGCGCAACACGCTCAAATACGGCCATTTCCGAGGCAGTATCGTCAATTCTGGCCACCTCATGGCAAATGACATGAAAGAGTTCCACTGAATGAACACCTGTGAATGCTTTAACAGCTGTGTCTGTCACAAGTGACTGTGCAAGGTTAAATCTTCTGGTTGGTGCTGAAATAGAATCCACTTGCACAGATTTTTCCATGACATTCTTGTCACTTTCACATGCAGAAAGTGTAAGAAGGGCCTGCACTGCTTCTTCTTTACGTCTGGTGTCATCCGCAACTCCAGAGTCATGAGGTTCGTGCCTCAAATGCTCCACCTGGACCAGTAAAAAAAAAAAAAGCATGTGATGTTGTTTAGTATAACCTTTTCTTGGATAAGTTGGTAACTGATGCAACTGATCCGTGTCCGGTGAATTGGTGGGTCGGGCCACCTGCAATATCTGTGAAACATATTGCAGTTAACGTAAATGTTGAAAGCAAAACAGAAGCTAGATAAAACTTGCACAGCGCCTCTCCTCGTCCTTCTCTTCTTTAATGTATGAGTTTTGAGCTACTGCAATATGTTTAACATGCATGATGTGGCACACCTTGTAGGTGCAGCGACACCTGCCATTGGCTATGAAATATGTGTGAAAAGCTGCACACAACAGCTGATGCAACAGGATAAGCTCAAAATAATTAAAACAACACCTCACTAGAAGAAATATGTTAATTCAACGATTGCATTTAATGTTACATGGTCATCTTGCTCTGACTGTAGCACACTTTGCTAAAATGTTTGACCAGTTTAACTCATCAAGACAACCAAACTCTGCAGTGACTGATGTGCAATGGCAAATGATAAAGCAGTGTGCACTGAAGAAAAGTGCGTTGGGAGGTGCAGAATATGAGACGAAAGTTGTCTCCTAAATACGATTGTTTGACATTATGGTTCTTGTTAAATCTCTGCGTTGAACATATATTTTTGGGCAGATAAACATGTATGCACTTCCCAAATATGTGTTGAAGTCGTTTATTCATTAAATATGTTGTACTAACTGCACGTTAGGCCATACAGCAGTGATCTATTATGCATATAAGCTACAATTAACAGAAATGACCATCACAGCTGTCATTACTTGGTATTAACACCGGTGTGGAATCTCATCAATGCAATAAATCGCTCCACACAAATAATAGCAGCAAGTAAGGACCCCACTACATGTGTCGAATGTGACATCTTACCTCCGCTTGGTCTTCTTGTGGGATGTTGCTGCACACTGATGGTTCTTTGGTCATTGCAGTACGCCCTGCACACAACAATAAAGCATTAGAACCATGGGATAAACGGTAATTAGTGGCCATAGTATACTGCCGATACCTATTTTAAGCTACAAAGTAAATTACATTGCTGAACGTGTAAGATCAAGTTTACAATAAAGAGCACAGACGGACTAAATGTCACATAGTAATTCTGCTATAACAATCATGTTCTTAAATGCCACAAGCCTTGAGAACGCCTTGCAGATGCACGTGCGTTACGTTCTGCTGCTGCTTGAGTCCGCAACAAGTTGTTTTCATCGTGAGGCCGCACAGGTAAATATTGCGAAGGCACGGCCGACGACTTCAGTCGCCTCCTTTCAGGCTGCCATATCTGCCGATCTGCATATCAAACATAAATTACAGTTACGTCGACACAGTTTCCTTGCAAGTATTAAAAATAATTCATGATTTTTATAGCACCAGGTTGCGAGCCTGTATTTTACAATCTATAATATCCTTCCAGAGTATATGAAATGTATTAACGACTCATTCTTGTGCTGACTACAAATGCGCAGCTAGAGCTCTTCGACGTGTTGGCACACGGGGCGCAGCCATAAACGCAAACATAGGCGTTTCCGGCGAGGCGATGTCTAACGGCGACGATACAATGCGCCCGATGCACACCGCTGTGTTGCTGCAACAAGCTGCCGCACGCTCAGTCTCCTAACCAACGCATCGATTCCCCACAGAAGAACCAATAAAGGTAGACTTACCTACGTTGTTCCAGAAGAAGTCACTGCCGACGAAGTGCGCGCTGCATACTTTCATCGGCGGCGTGACTGGTTTTCCAATCCGCAGCTTGACGATCCATTCTTTCTTTTCTGCATCTCTCGGAAAAGAATGAAGGCTGACGCCGCTTGCCGAGGCTCGGTTCGTGCATTGCGGCACACAACACATCCGATTGCTTTTAAACCTTTTGAACCTCATGTCGCGCCAAACAACGTGCAAGAAGAAGAAAAGATAACGCTTCGCACCGCGCCCGCACCCCCGCACAACGACACGAAGAAGAGCGAGCGATAGCAGCAGTCGCAGCGATGGATGGATGGATGGATGGATATTAGGAGCGTCCCCTTTATAACGGGGCGGTGGCCGGGCCACCAAGCTCTAGCTTTATTTCTTTTTCGTTTACAACCATTTCTTTTCCCGAATCACACATATTTTCACAACTAATTTTTTTTCCTCGTCTATTTATTTTATCTATTATCGTTCTGCTGTGATGTAACAATCTTACCCGAACTACCCTGCGCTTTTGTTTGCTCCATACTTTTGCGCCACCAATGCTCTAAGCGCCTTTTACTTATATCTATCGCCGGCATGTTCAGCTTTCCCCTGTTACTCCTGAAACCCATGGCCTCCTGTAGGGTAGTGTCCATAGCTACACCTGGGTGGACATCTGTACATTCAATCAAAATATGGTCTGTCGTTTCCCTAGCTTTTCCACAGCACGTACATGTATCCCCTTCTTTATTGAATTTCTCTCTGTAACTTCGGGTTCTCAGGCAACCGGACCTTGCCTCAAACAGTAAAGCGCTTCCCTTTGAATTATCGTAAAATTTTTCTCTCTTGATTTCGTCTTTCCCTTTTCGGTAGTTGTTCAATGCCGGTTTCTTCTCCATTCTTGCTATCCAATCCGAGTTCTCCGCCGCTGTGACCATGCTCTTAACGCTCTTTTTCGTCCCATCCGTTTCGTTACTGGATGTATACTTACTGGTAAGCTTCCTAGTTCTCTTCCTCCATTGTGAATCAACGTTCTTCCTATACAAATACCTGAATACTTTCGCTGCCCATCTACTTTCTTTCATATTCCTTAATCTCTGTTCGTACGTAATTTTACTCTGAGCTTCCCTTCCCTCAAAGTCAGACCATCCCATATCCCCCTTAACAGCCTCATTTGTGGTCTTCCCATGGGCGCCCAGTGCGAGACGTCCGACCGTCCTCTGATTCACGTCCAGCCCTGATTGTACCTCTGACCTCATGCACACCACTGAGTTTCCGAATGTAAGTGCTGGCACCATTACACCTTTCCACAAACCTCGAATTACCTCATACCTGTTGTAACCCCACAGCACTCTATGCTTCATTATTGCGGAGTTCCTCTTTCCTTTAACTATCATAGCTTTTTCTTGTACTTCCATGTATCTATTCCTATCATTTATCCATATCCCGAGGTATTTGTACTCTCGTACTCTGGGTATCTCCTCGCTCTGTATTGATATGGTCTGATCGTTGCTGTCATTGAATATCATCCAGCCGCATTTTGTCACACTAAATTTTAGCCCTAAATCTTCACTTTCCCGACCACATATACTAACCAGAGCCTGCAAATCTGTTTAGCACAATATCGTCTGCATAAAACAACCCGGGGAGCTTTTGTTCTATCACTATACCTGCCTGTCTGTACGACAGCTTAAAACCAATGTTGCTCATCTCCAATGCTTTCTCCATTCTCCTCATGTAACTCAGAACTTGAGCGAGCGCACCACAGAAGCGCCGTCTGCCGTTACTCCGATACTCTCTGAAAAAAGTTCGGCGATGGCCGCTGGGCGGCGTGACAGTCTACGGAACTTGCGAATATTACCACGTCACTGCGTCTCTTGCCTGCTTCTGAAACTACTACCGTTCTTCCGTTTTCACTTTGTCCTTATTTCAGAGCCTTGCGTGGGCTCCAGCTTTCGCCCTGGTCTCCGCAACAATTACTAACAGCAAAGCATGTAAATAGTAAAATAGAGTCAGTACTCTAGTCTTCCAAATTACGTATAGCGTTATCGGATGTGACCGAACTATAATACAAGAGAAACTAGCTTTGGCATGTAACAAGTATGAAACGTTTATTTCCTTCAAACACGCACAAAACATTGCATGTGTCAACAACGCCTAAAAAACGCAATAAATAGCAAGTAAAGAAACAATATATAGTGGCAGAACTTGAGTTTAGTGGCGAGTCATTTCGCCATTCCCAGCAACGACAGCTGCCATACGAGATGGTAGTGAGGCATACAGTGCTGTCACAAGCGACTGGTCAGCACGAAGGCACTGCCACTGCTATCGAAATTCTTCCCATAAGACGTCTGCAGTCGTGGCGTAGATCGGTTTTTTCGCAATGGCAGCTTTCATATGGCCCCATACATTTTCTATTGTGTTCAGGTCGGCGCCTTTCGGACACCACTCTAGCACGGGAATCTTCTCTGAGAGATACTGTTTCACAGTCCTGCCCGTGTGAACTGGTGCCTGGCCCTGCTGGAACAGAAAATTTCGGTCAGGAAGTCTTCAACGTAAGGCAACAGCACTTCGCAGACGTTAACGTGCCGTGGATACGTTGCAATGGGCCCAGGCTATGTCGGGATATGAAGCCCCATACATTCACGCTTGTTCTCCCACTGGACAACAGACATCGCACGTTTTCAGCATCGTGCCTGTAACCCAATGGCTCGTGAAAATTTACCTGATGATGACAAACGTGCAAATAGGTCAGCCTTGCCGGGTGCCAGATAGTCTCCAAACACGCACCCTCTGGTCCTGTCGCGTGGAAAAGGTAGACTCATCAGAAAAGATGACGCGACTCCAGTCCCCGCTTGTCCATGGAGCAAGCTGCAAAGCAAAGTGCAGCCCTGGGTTCTTGTTGGCCGTTGTCAGTAATGGTTTCCGTGCTGCCATGCAACTGCGCAACCCTGCATCCTTCAGTCGATGGCGAACTGCAGAATCAAGCATCGAGGTCTAAGGCTTCACGAATTGCTCTAGCGGAAGGAAAGGATCCTGGGCCACGGATGCGATGATTAACGCATCTTCATCCTCCGTCGTAGATCTTGGTGGTGGCGCCCGGAGGGCATCGCGGGTGCGTCCCTCATGCTTAAAAGCCTGAATTATTCTATTCACGGTCTTCAATGGCCTGTCAACCAATGCTCTGATTTGATGTAGGGTATGCAAGATGCACAATTTCACGCCTCTTACCCCCGTATGCAGAGATATAACTTGGCTCGAACTTGACTTGCGCCAGTCTCAAGAACGCTTCGCCGCATGTCATAAATCGTACTTGACTTGCGGGTGACTTGCGGAGGACTTGGACGGGCCGAAGTCCGCTCTCATTTCAAGTCTGCTCAGGGGCTAGCTTGAAACTGACTTCGTGCTTCATTCCAACATGGCCGCCCCCCGTACGGACGTCAAGCGGAGGTTACCTGTTCGTGAATTTGCTTATCACTCAAGCGGAGTTACCTGTTGCGTGAATTGCTTATCACACCGGGATGCAGCAATTTTCAGAAGCGCATCGCGGTCGAAATTCCGCCGCCACCCCTGCGCGACCGAGGCAGCTAGGGGACGCTGTACGAACGAACAATACCTCGCTCGCCACATGTGCACGAAAAACGCCGGCGACAGCTTCTGGGTACGATGCCTCGCCGAGAAAGCGAGGACTACTCCGGAAAACAGCCTGTTGCCTTGGACGCTGCAGTTACCGGCTGTGTGGTTTCACGGCACCAGTACCTTCAAACAGTCCGCCGATGGTCTCGTGGCGGATTCCTTCGTGAACATGTGTGTCGTGCGTTTGGAAAAAAATGACCCTGCTCACTGCGAAGCCGCTGTTGCTGGATTTGGTGTGCTTCCTGCAGTTTGCGAGATCTCCTAAATGACAAACGGAGTTGGTCTAGCCTGTCTGAGCTCGTGGTAATCGGCAAGCCTAGCACTCTCTTGATGCTCTTGCGCATGACTGTGTTTAACTTGCTCTTTTCCGTTTTCGTCCATACGAGAGCTGACGCAACATAGTTAACATGACTGAGTAGAAATGCGTGGTACATCCGAAGAAGGTTGTCCTCACCTAACCACTTCTTTCGGTTGGATACCCTAGCGATTAATCTTAACATGTTCTCAGTCTTTTCATGAAGTGGCCGGATTACTTTGTGTAAGCGGATGCCTCGACTGCACACACGCGTGCAATAAAGTGATGGTGACCACGCGGAAGTGCTGCTCATGTATCTTTAGCGATTCTTTTACTTCGAGGGATCGGTTTGTCAACCGTTTTCTTGCAGTGTAAACAATCCTCAAGGTAAGAAACACGCTTCGCTGAAAGCGTGATTACGAGCCAATTTCCTTGTTGACAATCACTGTTGGCGCTCATGACTGTATTAATGTTCAGCATGCCGAACTTGTCACGCAGTCATCCAACGAGAAAATATAAAAGCGGCCCGAATGAGCCAGTGATGTGCGCTTAGGAATTTTGTTGTGATATCGCTTTTCTTTTGCAGCTTCCTTATTCCGCTTTCTTTTAGTTTATCCTAACATTTCTTTCTATTGTCAGTTACCGTGCCGCGTGATACCGCACGTGGTTATCCTTTATATGTTTCAAACAACGTGGCATTCCATGGTGTGCCCGTAGTCATTCACGAGTGCGGTCAGCAGGCTCTTTTCATATTTTGTAAAACCGGGTGCCGCCTTTGGTTGTATGCGTTATCTTGGGACGAGATCGCACACGGCTGCAACGTTTCAGCGTGAAGCCCTGTTGACATGACAGCAGTATCATTCCAAACGTAGCGCGGTGGCCGGCACGCGGGCTCCGAAACCTGATTTACTAGACGATGGCATGTACACTCTAGTCCTTATGTTGTCTACGTGGAATGTTTCACGTAAAGCAGACTGCACGTGTACTTTCCTTCTGCTCTTCTTGCGGGCAAAACATGCGAGACCGGACAGGGGGACCCACGTAGCCCGTACTTGTCGTTCGGAGCGCGTTTATCTCTTTTTGTTCGTTCTTTTCTTTTTTTTTGCTAACATTCCGACCTAGCGCGTTCGTCTATCTTGGTCTTTTCTTGAAAGGGTCGCGTAGTCGGATTATAACAAGGCCAGCTGCAATTCTTTTGGAGTGCCTACGGGAGAAAGAAAGGCAAACTCCTTCAAAAATCGATCATATGCGATCGCACCGGCATATCACATCAATGTGCCAGCCCACACGACTCACGAGCGCCTTGGGACAATCTAGAGCAAGAGCCGTTGAAAGGCACCATGAACGCACACCAATCCTTTGGCTTCTGTATGAGCAATTATACACACGTGAAACAAGACCTTTAGGTAAAGAGAAGCGAAAACCGAAACAAGGAAGGTTGTGCAGCTCTTGGAGACCACCCTGAAATCCGCGGATAATGGCCTCTTTCAGCAAGCAACACTGTATATCACAGCAGCAGCCCGTCGCGGAATGCAATAACTTGACCCAAAACGTTTATACCACATATGAAGTATCTGAAAGGCAAGTGCATACAGACCATGAACATCCTAAAGGTATTGTCCCGCACAGCATGGGGAAGTGATAGAAAATGCCTCATGAACTTATATCGAAGCCTTATACGTACGCGCCTAGACTACGGTGCCATCGTTTACCAGTCTGCCACACCAAGCGCCTTAAAGATGCTGGATCCTGTGCACCACCTTGGTATTCGGCTGTCTACAGGGGCATTTAGAACAAGCCCCATAGAAAGCCTGTATGTCGAAGCAGACGAATGGTCACTACACTTGCAAAGGGCCTACTCATCCTTCATGTATTTCTTTACAGTAAACGCTAACAAAGAACATCCCGCATATTTAACTGTGAATGACTTGTCCAGCTCTGAGCTCTTCCGTAACCGGCCTAGGGTCAGAGAACCGTTCTCGTTGCGCGTGAGAAAACTATCTGACGATATATGTATGCCACTAGTTGAACACCATCTAATGGCCCCCTATATAGGTCTTCCGCCATGGAAGTGGCAGGTGATAGATTGTGATCTGTCTTTCGTAGAAATTACGAAACATGCACCAGCTGTGCACATTCGCATGCACTTCATGGAACTTCGACATAAGTACTCTTGTCCCGAGTTCTACACTGATGCATCGAAGTCTAATGTCGGCGTTTCGTATGCAGCAGTTGGCCCATCCCTTTCAGAATCTAATGCGCTGCATCCTCAGACGAGCATTTTTACGGCGGAAGCGCATGGTATACTCTCTGCTGTAATACACATAAGAAATGCGAAGCTAAAGAAGACGATTATCTATACAGATTCCTTAAGTGTTGTCACTGCTCTAAGGTCACTACAGAAACAGAAAAATCCAGTCCTGAACAAACTCTACTTTATTTTGTGCAGTATGTACGCTGATGGACAGCATGTAACCATATGTTGGGTCCCTGGACATAGGGACATTGAAGGCAATGTGCTTGCGGATAAAATCGCAACTTCGGTAACTGCATACATGTATACATCATCCACAGCTGTTCCCGCCATAGACCTGAAACACTTTGTGCGCAAGAGCTTGAGAAGTCACTGGCAGAGCTTGTGGGACACGAAAACATCAAACAAGCTCCACCTAGTCAAACCAATAATTAAAAACTGGCCACCTACTACTAGAGAAAGACGGATTGACATCATCTTCACGCGCCTGAGAATAGGCCACACATATGGTACCCACTCGTATCTGCTGAATGGAGGGGACCCTCCAGTCTGTATTAAATGTGGCTCATCATTGACTGTCCTACATGTCCTAGTGGAATGCCGTGAAATGGAAGCGCAGAGGAAAGAGCACTTCTTCTTAGCATACAACCGCAACATACCACTTCACCCAGCATTGTTCCTTGGCCAAGAGCCTCTGTTCGACACCAAAGCTGTTTTATGTTTTCTTCGGGATGTACAAATATTACATGTAATCGCTCAGACAAGCACGCAGCACAGCCTCTCACGAGAGGCTCCTGCTGCTGCAATTACTTAAATTAGCACGGGGCCTAGTGGCCCTTGGATGCAAGGGCCTACATAAGGCAGCAGTGCTGCATGCATGCAGGTTCGCGCTGCCTCATTTTACATTAGTATTTAATCTCTACACATGCCTTTTACCTTTTATCATTGTACTCCACAATTTTCTTGGTCGGACCCCTAATCATCGCCATACTTTTATTATGTATGTCTTTTTACGCACTTTACAGCGAATGTTTTTAGGCCCATTTACAGCCAAGTCGCACATACATCCTTGAGTTTTATCACCATCTTCACGCATAACAATTGGCCTGGCGCTCTTTGGCCATGACTGGCCCTTGCGCCACAAAAAACCACATATCATCATCATCATCATCAACGTGTGCGCTGACTGATATTTCGAAGAAGGCGTACTTTTTTGCCGTACAACGTGTCTTACGCCAATGAATCCATTATAGTTAGGAGCTGCGCACAACCGATATGACTGCCCGAACGTTGCTTGTCGGAAACACAGGCACACAACTGAACAGTCGCGGTTTAATTGGGGACTTCTTGCCGTTGGATTCCCGTGCACGCACATATACGAGCCTCGGGCTATCATGGAAGAAGCTGTGGAAGTTGGAGTGACGTCGGTCGAAACGTCCGTGCCTTTGGAAAACACAGCATGCAGATTTGGTGAGTAGCAGTCAGAATAAATTTCCCTACGTTGTATGTGCGTCCTTGTGTTTCTGATGGCACCTTTTGAAATCTTAATGATCTTTTTGCCTTATTAAACAAGGTTTCACTTAAAATGCGTGTGTGGCAGCCGTAAATTTAAATAGTCGTATGCTCTTCAGTTTTTTATGTTTTATTCGCATTACCTTAGTTATTTACTGGGTGGAGTGAAACACTCATCCTTCACAATCTTCGTCACGAGATCCATAGTCACTAACATTACAATAGACCATATCAGCAGAAAAAAATATCAACTACCGCTTTTCCTCATCATCTATGTAATCTAATTTGCTGGAGAAGCTCCTGCGTAATCCCTTCATAAACAAGGAGAAAATCTTGAACTGCTATCCTGTGCATTTTGATGACTGTTGACTAAATGCAGATGCTGTGTAAAGGATAACTCGCAGGGATAAACACGAAGACAGTTAAAGTGCCATGGCTGTTGTCCTCCCCTGTCCTGCACATTTAGTAACCATTACACGTAATTACATTGTCTGTCTTCTTTACTGTCCAATACCGCCCAATGTGTACTGAAGCCTGAAGGCATTTTTCTTTTTGACTTGCAGTCACCGCCCCTTTCACGTCGCTTGCAGAGTGAGGTGACAAAGGCTGTGAGTATATACAGGGTGTTTTTTTTTAGTTGCAACACATTTTTAAAATTAGAAAAACATAAATCGTGGGAATGTCTTATGTACCATTCGAGTATTCGGATTGGTGGCCTCTAGATACCGAATAATTTCCCGCAAGGGCACCTTGAGTATCAAGGTGATGGTGCTTGGCGCCACCACGGACCCTTAGCCCCCACACCGAAGCTGTCATCCGTACCGTGGCGAAAGGTTTTAAGGTGAAGGGTAGAAACCACGAACGGTGGCGGTCGGGGCCATGGTCAAGCTCCGGCCGACGGGCTGCTCGTCTGTTCACCAGGCAGCAGCCCCGGGACCTTCCTGTGCGTAAGACGGTGAAACACAGGTGACACTCGAGGAACCGTCAGAATACAAACGTCGTATGAGCTCTAATAATTCTAAAAAACCCGATCGGTCCCTGAAAAGGAGCCGCACCGAAGAAATCGCTGCCAGAACCCGACAAGAGTACGAACACTTCCCACGTTTCCTGGTCATTCACTCACTCTCCAATGACGAATCAGTTACTGCAATGTCTGTGTTTCTAATCGCCAAAACCCTCCAGAAAGCTATAGGAAAAAAGTATGAAGCAAAGAAACTTCCATCCGGTGACCTCCTTGTGGAAGTATCAGAAAAAAACCATTCAGACACTCTCCTCAAGCTGAAGCAATTTGCACACCTACAGGTGTCCATTACCCCTCACCGCAGCTTAAACACAATACAAGGAGTAATAACAGAACGTGACCTGATTCGTGAAACAGACTCCGACCTCCTTGAAGGCTTCCGAGATCAAGGTGTTACCGCCCTTCGCCGCATCACCATAAGGCGAAACGGGGAAGAGGTTGTGACACCTCACATAGTGCTGACATTCAGTCGTTCCCGCCTACCAGATGCTGTCAAAGCAGAATTCATACATTGCAAAGTCCGGCCCTATGTTCCAAACCCGAGAAGATGTTTCAACTGTCAGAAATTCGGACACGGTTCAAACACATGCCGCGGAAAACTCACCTGTGCAAAGTGTGGTGCACATGAGCACCAAACCGAAAGCTGCTCCGCCACTCAAAATGAATGCCCCAACTGTCACGGGCCACATGCTGCGTACTCCCGAACCTGTGAGGTCTTTCAGAATGAGAAGAAGGTGATACAATTGAAAGTAACGGAAAACATTACGTTCCCTGAAGCCCGGAAGAAGCTTTCACTTCTTTCTACGAGATCGTATGCTGACGCAGCGCGCCGGGGGGCCGGGCGGCGTCTGGTGTCGGTGGGCACGCAATACAGCTTTGCTGATGCGCGCCCAGCCCAGCCCCCCAGGAAGCAGCCTCTGGCTGCACCATCCATTCAAGTCCAAGACGTCAATTTCTCAAAGGCATCTGGGACAACACAGACACCTGAGAGGGAGTCTCTCCCTCATGACAAGCCTCCAACTGCTTCCGAGCCCGCACTGGAAGCAATGGAGGTGACCACGGGAACCCCAGAGTCGGTGACGCTGCGGGATTCCCCGAAAGCGAGGCAGAAATCTCAAGACCGCCTCAAACAGCAGAAGAAACATCCGCCAGTGATGCCGCCGGCTACTGGCGATGATACTTGATCAGTCTCCTACCCCTAAGAAAAAAAAGGAAAACAAAAAAGAGAGAATGGCTGCAGAGAGCATTATGCACTGGAACTGTCGTGGGCTATTTAAAAATCTAGATGACATATATGAACTACTCGCAGACCACCAACCAAACCTTCTATGTCTACAAGAAACACACTTAAACACTACACACACAAACTTTCTTAAACAGTATACTGTGTACCGAAAGGACAGGCAGGGCAATGTTCACTCATCGGGTGGTGTTGCCATTGTCGCACAGAAAAAAATCCCCACGCAAAGTCTTTCCCTTGTCACGGACTTAGAGGCAGTCGCGGTACGAACAGTAATCTTTGGCAGAATAATGACTGTATGCTCCATATATATTCCCCCGGACCATCGCCTATGTGTTGAAGACTTTGAAAATCTTGTGGGTCAGCTCCCTGACCCCTTCCTTTTGGTTGGCGACTTTAATGCGCACCATCCACTTTGGGGATGTGCAAGGACTGACTCGCGTGGTGCCTTAATTGAAAAATTCCTATTGTCTTCTGGTTCCTGCCTATTTAATAGAAAGGAACCCACATACTATAATATAGCACATAACACTTCCACTGCAATAGACCTTGCTATTGGCTCTCCATCACTTCTTGCAGTCACAGAGTGGGCTGTTCTTGATAATCTGTATGGGAGTGACCACTTTCCCGTTTCTCTAACACACAAAAGATACATAAGTGGGTGCATAAACACTGTTATAAAATTTAAAGAACAGGTGGCTGACTGGGAATTGTTTCAAATATTGTCGCAGCTTTCCTGTATATCAGTCACACACTTGGGCATTGATGAATTGCAATCCTTCATCACACTCCATATTATAGAGGCGGCAGAGAAATCCATTCCACAGACAACATGTAGGACGCAAAACAAACGGAGGCCGTGGTGGAATGCCCAGTGTAAGAATGCCCGCGATCAGCAAAACAAGGCGTGGTCGAAATTCCGTAGGTATCCCACTTTTGAAAACCTTGTAGACTTCAAGCGCGCCAAAGCAAATGGCCGGCGCATTCGACGGGAATCGAAACGGGAAAGCTGGCACTCGTTCCTCTCCTCTATCAACTCCTATACTGATACACACAAGGTATACAACAGACTCAGAGCACTACAAGGGCACAGCACGCATACCGTGCCCTTCGTTAGCACTGCTGGTGACACACTGGAACACCAAGCAGATGCACTCGGCCAGCACTTTGAATACGTCTTCAGCTCAGCACACTATACAGACTCTTTCATGCGCCACAAGCTAGTTGAAGAGCGGAAGCCCATACGCGACAGAAAACCATCCACGGGTGGCTACAACTGTCCAATCACTATGGAGGAAATGAAGGCGGCTCTGACGACATGTGGCAGCTCAGCAGCAGGCCCTGACAGGATTACATATGGCATGCTGAAGCATTTACACGAAGACACCTATGAAACACTACTCTTTTTGTTCAACAAGATATGGTCCTCCGGGCGCCTGCCGAAAGCCTGGAAAGAGGCAGTTGTAGTACCAATCCTTAAACAAGGGAAAGATTCCACACTCGCATCTAGTTACAGGCCTATCGCACTTACCAGCTGCCTGTGCAAGGTCTTTGAAAAAATAGTAAATCGTCGCCTTATGCATTTTCTGGAATTCCACGGACTTCTCGACCAGCGCCAAGCCGGATTCAGGTCCGGTCGGTCAACCACGGACCAACTTGTAGCACTAGAGTCCTACGTCAGAGATGCCTTCATCCACAAACAACACTGTCTTGCTGTCTTCTTTGACATGGAGAAGGCCTATGACACGACATGGCGCTATGGTATACTCCGTGACTTACACTCACTCGGGATTTTGGGAAACATGCTGAATACCATAGAAAGCTACCTCTCTGATCGCACATTTGTGGTCCGTGTAGGAAATGCTCTGTCGAAGCGTTTTACACAAGAGAATGGCGTCCCCCAAGGAGGAGTACTCAGTTGCACGCTCTTCATGGTTAAGATGAACTCGCTAAGAACAGTGCTGCCAAGAACTATATCATATTCTGTTTATGTAGATGACATCCAGATTTGTTACAAATCATGCAACCTGGCTATCTGTGAGCGGCAAATTCAGCTTGGTGTAAACAGACTCTCAAGCTGGGCAGACGTAAATGGTTTTAAACTGAATGGTGACAAGACCGTCGGTGTTGTTTTTTCTAAAATGCGTGGGATGAGGCCAGACCCCAACATTACGTTGGAAGGGCAACCTATAACCATTAAAAAGGAACACAAGTTCCTAGGCATATTGGTGGATCAAAAGCTTACCTTTGTAAACCACATCAAAGCGCTAAGGCTAAAATGCCTAAAAGCATTGAATCTACTGAAGATTCTTTCTCATCAGTCATGGGGAACAGACCGTGACTGTCTACTTCATCTGCTGAGCAGTGTGGTCCTGTCACGCATTGACTACGGGTCGGTCGTGTATGAATCTGCGTCCAAGTCCGCGCTCAAAATGCTTGACCCCGTCTACCATCTTGGCCTTCGTCTTGCCACTGGTGCCTTCCGAACCAGTCCAACAGCCAGCCTCTATGTCGAGGCGGATCGATGGTCATTAGATCGACGACGGCAGTTCATAAGCGTAACACATGCTACCAAGGTTCTTTCGCAGGAAGGGCACCCTTCCGGCGAACTGCTTCGAGACTCCACCAAGACGCAGTTATTCTTATCCCGACCATCAATTATGCCACCATATCCCATTAGAGTTGCATCTCATCTTGAACATCTGAACTTACCTGTCTCCAGCCTCCTGACTGTCTCCCACAAGGACACAATCGCCCCGTGGGAAGTGCATACCATCCACTGTGACACGTCTTTTCTTGAGGTGGGCAAACGCGGACACCCGCTTGCAGTAAGCCAACACTTTATGTACCTGCAGGCCAAGTACAGGTGTGTAGAGTACTACACTGATGCTTCGAAGTCATCCGGAGTTGCATGTGCAGTACTCGGCCCTGATTTCTCTGAATCCAAATGCATGAATAATCACACAAGCATATTTACAGCGGAATGCTACGGCGTACTTCTGGCTGTGAGGCACATCCTAAAAATGAAACGGCAAGCTGCCATCATATACACGGACTCCCTCAGCGTGGTAAAGGCCCTAGCATCCAAGAAGTGGCACAAAAACTCAGTGACCAACTCTCTTCTCAAATCTCTCATATCAGCCCACAAATCAAAACTCCAAATAACACTATGCTGGATACCGGGACATTGCAACATACCTGGCAACGAAGCCGTCGACAGTCTTGCAAGAGCAGCTGCCTCGCGTAATTCCGCTGACATAGAAAAAGTGCCATACCAAGACCTCAGGCCACATATTAAACATAGTATCCGTAAGCAATGGCAAGAAGAATGGGATGCAGTAAGCGAAAACAAACTGCGCATAATCAAACCTAAAATAGGGAGCTATACTACAGGAAAACAGGACAGGTATAAGGAGGTTGCATTGTGCAGGCTCCGGATCGGTCACACACACGCCACACACTCACACCTCTTAACAAACTCTCTAGCTCCGCACTGTCCAAAATGTGGGGAATGCCTTTCCGTCATTCATATCCTGATAATGTGCAAGAATCTAGAACATGAAAGGAAGCATCATTTTCCCGAGGCATATAAAACCTGCACACCACTACATCCAGCTTTTTTCGTAGGTGACGCACCCATATTTCCACTATGTAGAGTTTTAAAGTTTTTATCCAGTGCTGGTTTTTTACATGGAATCTCTTATTCAAAGTGACCTCAGCCTTTCCTCACTCCTGAGGAATTCGCTGAGCTTTTCATCACACATGTTAAGCACCCCGCACTCCTTGCTTTGGCAAGGACTGTTGCAGGTCTGCATGACTACGGCAAACACATGTGTTTAAGTCCCATTGCACATCACCATCGACCTTAGTTGTTTATGGCCCTATACACCAACATTCATGTTTTATCCTTGACCCTGAGCCCTGCTTACTAACCCAGGTTCACCTCAAACCATGTGTTTGGCGCTCTTTGGCCTTAGTAGCCCTTGCGCCAGAAAAACCTACCACTAACTAACTAACTAGATACCGAATAATTTCCGCACATGTGCCTAATTAGCGAAATTACGCTAATTCACTTTTTAATTATCAGTAATTGGTGGCTACAGCAAATGAGTACTTTGGAGCCCGTCCTCGACACTACCTATCCCAATGATCAAATTTTGAATAGCAGAGCGCATGTCAGAGCTACGTGAACAATTAGTTCCCCGTGGCAGGCTCCTTGAAACCAAAATTGCAAGAAAAAGAGCATCTGTGACGTTGATGTCGCCGTCCCCCCGGCTTTCGTCACTCGCCACTCACCGGTGGTCACCACCGCTCTGGCCACGCAAGCAGCTTGCGTTATCTCCTTGTTATCAGCGGCGTTGGGCGCCGCGGGTGAGTGACGAACGCCTCTTTCCTGAGATTGACCAGTCGCCCTCGCATCCTAGGTGTCGTCACGTTCTAACGCGAACAACTGTGTGCAGTTGCAGCTCGTTGATTGGTCGATACCAGGTCTGTCAGATCCTGTGGCCATCCCATCGGTGTGAGCGCCGGAGCAGCGCTGGCCAGAGCAACCGGAACTGCAGTGCAAGCGTCAATCGCTCATGTTATGTCACGTGTCAAAAGTGGGCGGAGTCACGACGGCGCGCCGTGCCTACCCTCTCCTCGGCAGAGAAGGGTGGGGAGGCCGACCGAGAAAACGAAACCGACGCAAGCGGCCACTTAAACCCGTGTAGCTTCTTTATTGCACCTATTTGCAAAATTCTTGCGGGAGCATGTTCACATTGCAGAGGAGTGCAGCTATATCTTTAAAACAAATTTTGGACCTCGGGGTTGTTTAGGGGCCCTTTAATTTGCCAGGTCAGCAGTATGACATCTGGGTGGCCGATGGGAGTGCCGAATGGGAGCTGGCTGGAGACCACAATTATAACAGTGAGTAGTTTCACACATATTTCAAGCACAGAAATGGGGGAGCGGGCTCATCTGAGAATGGCTTCAGAGTGTGAAACAAAATTTAAAGGGCTTAGGAGAACATAGGTGAAAATTTCTAACTGGTATGCAACTGGTTCCAGTTCAACTGGTTTAAGGAACACATTTCCTGTAGGCAACTGGTCCCAGTTGGCAACTGGGACCAGTTGCCTATTGGAAATTGTTCCTTAAACCAGTTGAACTGGGACCAGTTGCCTACTGGAAATGTGTTCCTTAAACCAGTTGTACTGGAACCAGTTGCTACTGGGACCAGTTGCCTATTGGGACCAGTTGCTATCTAATTCCAGTCGCCAAACTTGTCTCACTCCATGCCAAGATGCCCAAGTACTGCAGCAATCTCCAGTAAACCTGGTCTTGCAAGTGGCCATCTTAGCACTTGATAAAGTTCAGGGGACACCACAATGCTGAAATGTGAAAAAAAGAATTCTTTTATTACACGACCTGCCTTTATAGAACATTTCTACACAAGGCGCTGAGAGGTGACCATTCATTAATACATTTCCAGCTTGTGTTTTTGCTGCAAAAGAATCACGAGTGCTTTCTGGGATGCCCACAGACGCTTACATATTTCATAGCTGCACATCGCTATCTGAAAGCAGCATAAAAGCACAGTTAGTGAAAAAGTAAACGCTATGTACTTTATACACGCAGTGGTGCTGAAATTAAGCTTTACTTCCATGGCACAGGTACTGCCTGATGGTTATTTAAAAACAGTGCATGAGTTAAAAATTATAATTGGACAAAAGAAATATATATTGCACTCGAGCCTAATGTGTGGAATAAAAAGAGTAAGACATGTACTAAGGATATTAGTACGAATACATCACAAATCACTCAATACTCGCAAGGTGCATTTCTTTTATCCAAGCATTCAGATGTCAAAACTAATCTCATGTGCCCTTAATTAATCTGATCGTAGCCTTGCACTAACCGGCCTACACAGTACACACTCCTTGAATGGGCATATCCTGCATATATACACAATTTTGTGGTCACGGAAATCATTCACGGCACGATTTTAATTTCAGAGCCCATCTGATGGTCATATTTCCAATTCTGATGAAGTCCATATAGCAAACACTATAAGCAGAGTTCGTGCGCTGACCTAATCTGATGAAGAAAGGAGGAAAAAGTATGCAGCAGACTGTCCTGTTCAGTCAAGCCTTTTTCTTTTCTCAAAAACATCTATGCCTGCAAAAGTAACATATTTGAGTATACACACCTGGCCCCTGAACACAGACGTTTGTTTCCCTAACAGATAGGCAAATTTGCAGGTGTAAGCATGAGTATATTTTCAAAGCACTAGTACCGCGTGAGGCCCTGAAAATAAGCAGCACCGAGTAACACCCAAGTTAGTAACACCCTGTGGAAAGCTGCACTGCTTTCAACACAACATTCCATCGTAGCAACTCGCAACCCATTAAAGCTAGGCTGAAGTGCTTCTACCTCCACGTTCTCTAACTTGCAGAGAACAAGTGAATTTATAAAATAAGTGAATCACCTCCGAATGGCCGCATCATGGCCATGGTCAGTGCCTCCTCTTCTACACATATCACGCCGCACACGATGGATCTAAAAAGCTGCGTCATCATGGGCAAGAACATCTGTCACTGTTGGCGTGAAGTTGAAACGTCCTCCAGATATGAAACTCACGAACACGTACTAGGTCACTTATTATATATTGCGAAGTCAGCGACATTCCAATTTCCTCTTCAAAAGACATCATCACCAGCCGTGGAGGCCAGCAGCACAGCGCAGCCATGCCGCCATGCCCTGCAGGGCCCGCTAGGCCTGGCCCTGATGTCATCACGCGTGATCTACGAAACTAGCGCGGGAATTCCCGGCCTCTAGGAGCGTTGCTCTATAGGAAGCACGATAGGAAGCTTCTTGCGGCCAGTAAATATTGCGGCATTTGTGCAAAGTACGATTTTAGTTCATTATGTATATGTATTTTGGTTTTAGTTCACTGTTTCAATATTATACGTATACGTGTTGGTGACGGTCAAACTGTTGTATGGCCGAATCCGCATAATCGCCAGTGCGGCGGGCCATTGACTACGCAGCTCTGTTAGAGTGTACTAGAATTAGCTCTGTGGCTGTTTCCTTCGATCATCTGTTTGTCGTACGGAATGCCGCGTTGGACAAGGGTGTCAGCGCAGCAAAATTGGTCTAATATTGTGCTAACACTTCGATGTCAGTCAGGCACGCTTTGCCAGCGGTGTTTGTCATCACTTCGTCGCCGAGATCCATGGATGTAAAAAGAGTGCTGAAAAAGTTAAAGGGACCCTGAAACGGTTTTGACGATTTTGTGCAAACATGGTGATCCAGTAGAGCGAGTCATTAGGATCATTTGAGGGCAGATTTCAGCGCTGTGCGTAAAGTGTGGAATTTACAATAAGGTTTTCAACACGTGCATCGCAAAAGATCTCAGCGGCTCGCCAAAAGGCGTTTTCAAACGCCCCCGCCATCGACCAATCAAATGAGAGGTCGCTGATTGGCCCCGAACCAGTGACGTGCACGTAATTTTCAAAACCTAGCTGTGAACAACGTGCTTCTACAACGTACTCCTTCGTTTCAGCCAACGGTATCGTCGTAGCATCTGGCAGCGTACACACGAGTTGCCGGCGCTCCATTACAGAGGCTAGCACTGCCTAGGCAGGCGACCTCAGTGAGGATATCGGGGCGCTATGTCACTACGGAGGGCTCGGCAGAGCGGCTGACGCGGGAGGCGCTGTCGTCGCTAGCGCGCACTCCGCAGCAGATAGAGTTGAGGAGGAACAGCAGTGGTAAGGAAGAAGGCGACAGAAATAAGCCTGTAGCTGCCTTAGCGCATGGTGCTTCGCTTTATTTACGGTGTGAATGATTTCATAATTGTGTTGCCTAAGCAGTGACGCAATGTCAAAAAAACGTTTCAGGGACCCTTTAAGCATAGAGCGTGTGAAACACACACACGCATACACACACATGAGAAGAGGCGAGGCGGACAAGGACAGGCATTTGTCACAGTAAGCGGTTGTAGTAGCACTTTCGCCGTATAGATGAAGCATCCCTGTCCGCTTCGTCTCTGCATATGTGTGTTTCATTCGCGCAAGCTGAACTCTTCAGGATATGCAAGACCAATTTGCCAACAGTCTGTCGAATCTTTTAAAAAGCCAGCGCACGCACGTCTGCAACGTGTAGTGCATTTACGCTATGGGATTCTACACGTTCGGGTACGTGAAACGGTCGCTTACTGAGCGCGTACGCGAGCTATAATCCAGCTATAATCCTCCAGCTATAATCATTCGACGAGACAACAAAGAAACACGCACAAAGAATGTCATATTGACCTTTTCTAGCACGACTCTACTGACAGCCGTCAAGGCAGCTTTTACTTGTACCTTCGCGTCAGGCCCTACATGCCCAACCCTCGCCGGTGCTTCAAGTGCCGAGGTATGGGCATGGATCACAGTCATGCCGCGGAAACCCAACTTGCGCAAAGTGTGGCCAGAACGAGCACGATGAGGACGAATGCACAAATCCATTGCAATGTGTCAACTGCAAGGGCGTCCACGCGGCATACTCACGC